>JACJUY010006433.1:26675-63183 GCA_014220935.1 Platorchestia sp. MABIK | reverse complement strand
TCGGCTGTGCGCGACCGAAAGTTTTTTCTTCAATGCCAAATTCAAGGATGGCCATCCGCGAATCATGTGCGCATCGCCGGTGAAATGGGTCGAGCAGGGACGTAGCATGGACTTAGCATGTATGATCGTCGAAGACGGCCGCGAATGTATCTCAGCCAAATAGTTCGTTCCTAAGTGGACATTTCGCCTACGATGCGGAGGCGATTTACCGATGATACGTCCCTTAGGTTCTCTCTTGCTCGGCCATAACACATCGGCGATACGTCCTCGATTTTCAATTGGGATGTAGATTTAACATTTAAAAGAAATGTAGAAACGATGTTCTGTTTATGCTTGTTCAAACGATTTTTGCAAAAACAATTTGCAATTTGTTTCATAAACATAGATGATATATTTGCCGTGGCCTATTCATTTGAAGGGATGGCACATATTTTATAGCTAATGCAGGATTGTATCTGTGTAGTAATGTACTCATATAAAGTGTAATCAAATGGCATCGTACATAAGTACTCAGTGAATCGCATTTGCATATTTCCCTCAAAGGTTAAATCTACATATCATCCAATGGTAATCTTTGTAGTTGCGTGCATAAGTGATTTTATATATGTAACAAAATGGAATTTTACGCAAATAAATCTTTATAAGAGTGTACATAAATTTTCGATACTACTACTCGAATGTATATGTGTAACATAAAATTACCTTTGAACATAAATATTTCAATGGATGCATACTGCCATTAATGTAGAATTGTAAAACAACTTTAATGTGAAGTATAATACGAAGTCTATATAATTGACTTCTATCTGTTCCGCCACTCAAAGATCTGCATCATACTCTGCCTCCTGATCCTGGATACTTACTACATTTTACGACAGCTTGTTTCTATATTGTGGAAATTTTATGTATATCTTGCTGAAAGGAAAAACCTTTTTCTTGCTCATCGCATCCAATACAAACATATTAAATACGAAAAACCCTCAAATTAACGAGTGATTATGTCAATTCTTAACTCAACTTAGGGTTGGATTAATTTGAACGTGACTTGGATTAATTTGGACTTAACTTGGATTAATTTGAACTTGACTAGGATTAATTTGAACTTGACTTGGATTAAATTGAAGTGAAAAAGGTGTAATTTAGTTATGTTAAAGAGCTCCTTGGCAATCTACAGTGATGTGAGATTCAAAATATGCTGCGTTAGCAACATGGCCAGATGGAGGATGTTCATGCCAACGTCTATGATTTTCGAGCTCTTACTACTCGTTTGAAAACACCGCAGTTTAATTAACTGAAGTTACGATATATCCTTCATAGATTTTCACTTCAAAAACTACGTATGAGAGAACACATTCATAGTATGAATTGCGAGATGCAAAATGCATTTAACCATAGAAGAAACTGTTTCCTTTACCATGATGCGTATTGACATTCGCTGCACACACACATGTCAAAAAATACTTTCATCCCGCTTTCTTAGTTTATTTATCTTTTGTTTAACAAACTGTTAGTATCTAGGCCAAAATTCGTGAGTGTAACAGATTTTCATTCTTAAAGATTACACATGAGATGAAAAACGAAACAATAGATTTTCAAGCATGCAAATTCAAATGTAACAAATTTAATCATGGTACCTGATTTCAACCAAACAACATTATGGTAAATATTTAGTTGCGAAGCCTTTACTTTTTATAACTGCCAATATTGGCTGTAAGCCCTCTGAGGAGAACGTATAGCCGAATCCGCCCTCTTTCAGGAACACTGGATATCTTTCTCCGTGAATTTCGACTCTACATCTTTTCCCTTTGTTTTCCTAAGGCTGAGTGTTAGGTGCCCTGCTGTGTCGGCATCTCAAGTGTTGGGCCACAAATTACTGTCAACCCTTGTGGCTAGCCGTTGGGGCGCTTTCACTCATGCCTCTCCAAAAGTCTTCGCTAATCATAACATGTTCATGTTTCCCACGACTCCGTACAGGACCTCTTGGTGTGGCAATAATTTTTTTTTTGTAGAATGTGGTCAAGAACACCGGCTCTCTTGTTCCAAGCCTACCAAAAAAAAGGCTTACACACAAAATCCTTGCTAAGCACAACACAAGCTCAGCCTCATGTGAAACACAAGCCCCCAGGCACACAACATGTTAAGCTACACGCTCGTGCTGTTGGAACACGTACAAAATTATGCAAAAACACAAATCAGTTGAAAATGCCCAAAATTAAAACGTTTCTTAACAGTTGAATGATTTGCTTGAATTGTTGGATTGTGCTAGGAGATCTTTTGCAACGATGGCCCATGTGAAAGTACTAGTAAGTATATAGTTGTTAGTTTTAAGGATCCACTTCCGTTGGAAAAATCCTTTCACAGAGGAAAGATAAAGAACCATTTAATACAGATTGAAGGAAACGGAAAATATTTTTGCAAGGTGCGTTCACACACAGGATGCCATGCGCATAGAAATAGTAAAGTAAGAAAGAAGAGGAAAAAAAGACAAAGAAGAAATTGCGAAGAAAAAATGAACACTGAGGGAAGTAAAGTGGGTACGAAAGATGAAGATTCCGGAGGCTTTTCTTTGGTTGAGGTAAACTAACAATGTCTTCCATGAGGACTCCAATCCTCATAGTGAAGACAGGCAAAACTAATAAACATAACATAACCTTTTGTTTGTCCCAGTGGCGCAGCCAGCCGAAAAATTCTCGGGGGCCCAGACATTAATTATGTACAACTTATTATTCTTTTACTTAGAACAGCGACTGAAACTGGCCCCCAGCTCAACATTTCGGTGGAGGGGCCAACGTTATGAATAACCTGGCTGCGCTTCTAGTTTGTCCTATGTTTTCTGAAGGAACTAGATTGAAGCTGACCATTCAGTTTGTCACTGAACCAGTCAGAGTATTGTAATACAAACGTCTAGATTGTTAATAAATTTCTTCGTATAAATTTTCTTCCAATAATTTGTTATAACTATTTTTACTCGTTGACCATGTAGTGATAGATAAATGTACCGGTAAGTATATTGTTCATATACGTCTCGGTTATTTCGCTGATTTTTGCTTAGATTTCAGCTAACTTGGTTAAATATTATCGTACCTTTTAACTATGGTTTGATTAAATGAGTCTTAGTTGAACAACTGAAGCTTCTTTGGATTGGTGGAAAAAGTAGTAACTCAAAATGACAGGACTGACTTTAGCATTTACTAATTATCCATCAAACTGTTATGTTTAAAATTGGATGTTAGGGAATTTTACAGAAAATTGTACAAATGTAACACATAAAATTGTAAATACGAACACTCATTTAACGAAAGTATGAGTTGCCCTGCAAAATAGTTGTTATAAAGTTCTGGCAATCATGTCATATACAGTAACTTAAAGTAAACTGTAGTTCGCAACATTCCTCTTCAAGTCCCTGAAGGGGATTCAACTATGATACCTACGGGATTGAGCTCTTTAAGAGGAAGATTTGAGGCACCAAGCTGAAGGTTAGGTTTACCTTACTTTTAAAAAATAGGCATTTTTTCTGTCATGGAAAAACTGTTTGCAGTTTACCATTGTCCTTTTTGTCAGGGCTTAATACTTTTTCTTTCATCGCGTATCTTGTTTCATAAACCTCTTTCGGTCTTGCGGTGAGTTAACGTTAGAACTCTGATTTGAGAACACATTTGCGCATAGTTTCCTAATTGCCATAATTCCACAGTGTTTGGGGCTGGCTTATTTATTTTTTTAAGAGTCCTTGTCAAAATGTGGGCGAAGTGCACCTACACAGTATTTGTACAAGTGCGTATTTGTACAAGTGCGTCTACAATCTACATTTAATCTCTTCAATTATTGAGTTTTACAACTGTGGTAAACTGTTCATCAAAATTAGATTGTTTAACAAAAAAACAATGTTAAACATTAATCAGCTCAGTTTCATTAGGTAATTTGTTCCTTCACATAGAATTATGGAAAACTTCATAATCAGAATTACGTAGAATCTAGTCATGGGCAGGGTACCTTCTAGTCTAGAATCTAGTCATGGGCTTAGGTTCCAGGTATACAAAAGCACGGAGAAATTAAAGGAAATTTGGAGGTCCTTTGGAGGTCCAAACGTCTAGCCTGCAAATTCGAGTAGGTCGTCAAAGTCAGAATATTTTACAGTCTTAACAATGTGAGACAGTATTCTATACACATACAACTACAATATATTTGTATTCAAATTGATCATTAGAGAGTTACATGTCTAAAGGTAATGTGCAGAATTTATTTCTGACGATTTCCTTGTCTTATTCCCCTGAAAATAACCCTTAATATTGACTTGTTCCTCGTTATGTTCATTTCAAGCTACTTATTGGGAATGGTCAGCTCCAAGCTATTAGAAACGATTCGTTGGGATTGGTCTATGTGCTCGCTAGTTTGCATCAACAAACCTCTTGAGGAGAGTTGAAATATTTTATGATGAAAGCACTGATCACACCAAGCTCGCACACACACTGGTCATGAATCATGATAGACGACAGGGCATGATAGATACTTTACGTTTTTCACGCACTTTCATCGATGAGCATCTCAACTCAGTACTTCATTGGGCAGCCTTGGCTGAACCTTTAATAAAATTAGTAGTTTAAGACAATAGATGTCATGCCAACGACATATTCAGTGAATACTCTTAAACACATCAAAAACTTAACTTTAGAAGACATTTAAAAATTCCCAACATGGCATAAACCGCTACCATTCAAACATGTGACGTTCCAAAGTGCACAAAAAGGCCATTTTCAAGTATCGTATGTAACTCAAGGTACGGCTTGAACCAGAAAATTTCAAAAATTATTGATAAAAAGTTCGTACGAATACAATGTCCCCAATGGTTAAATACTCATTAGACCAAATGTGTCTTACAACTAGTCGGCGCCACAATTCGTCGACCAAAACTCGACGTTGAGAGCACCTGTCAAGGGCATGCTGATGATAGTTATAGGTATGGAACTTCTGAAGCGAGAAGTCGCAGTCCAAGCACCAATAACGAGATAGACTGAATATCTGTGATAACCAAAAAACCATTAAAAATATTTCCTTAATGGAAAAATTCACAAAAATATGCGTAAAATGAATGAATGTTGTTTTAAATAAACAGCAAAGAAATATGGGTCAAGCATATCTAAGCACTGAGAAGTTTTATACGTTTTCTTCCTGCTTATCTACATAGTATTATTAGACTATTTATCTGTGTTTGAATGTTTGCTCTATAATCGCTAACCCTGTCATAATTTGTGACTTCATTAAAATTTTTCTCGCTCGTTTATTTATTCTTTACGTATGTGAATAGTGATATGAAAAGACTCTCCTTTGCCATAAAATGAACTTTTCTCTATAGTTTCATTTTTCAAATGAAATAATTCAGAATGAGGTATATAATGTGGTTTTTATTTTTCATTTTTCATGTAAGTGTTCCAGAATGGGTCCTAAATACTGTTGCAAAATGTGTAAGCGTATTTATCACTAAATCTGAAGTTTATCAACTTGAAGTTTGTGGAACGAAACAATGCCAACTATTCTTGAAAATATCTCGTCAAGGAATTTGTCCATTTTTTGTAGAAGTGAAAAAGAGAGAAGTGAATCGACGTGATAATGAAACTATTGGCTCTAACTAATTATTAAATAATGAAAAAATTTCCTCAACAAATTTACGAACATTAGAACCGAATCATACAAAGAAACGTCTTCGATCAAAACACACTCTCGACGGGAACGTCTCCACACCACGAGAGCGCTGAAGGTCGTTGTTTGAGTATGGGGAAAAGTAAGCGTAAAACCAAGACACTTAGGAAAAGTTATCAACGTAGCCAAAACAGTGGCAGCATACTGAGGGTATGATGAAACAATCTTACATCAATCTACGAGAACCAGGTGAAATTTCATTTTGTCCCATAATTCACCGGAATGAAGTTAAATCGTATAAAAATGAGAGCAATGAAAAGTTATTCGCTCTACACTAGACTCATGTATGATGGATTTGTTGACAAATATAAATTACCCCCTTGCAAGCCAACACAATTTTGAGAACTCGGACTCGAGCTTCAGCTACATGTTGTTAGTTCAGAATTTACTTTATGGCTCTGTTTCCATTGTAAAGATGTTTTCACTGAGGAAACGGATGAGACTATCTGATTTGAACATATGAAAACATGGAATATATGTACAAAGTACATATATTCCCACACAGGATGCTCTGCGCACAGAAACAGCAAGTTAGGAGGGAAGAGGAAGATGAAATAAATAGTGGAGAAGACGTGAAAACTGATAGATGCAAAGTGAGCAGGAAAGATAGAATTTCTGAAAATCCACCTATAGCCAAAATAACTTAACCTCCCCTTAGGCTGCAGTATACATAACGTAGGATAGAGAGACCGTACTGGCCTGTATCTACCGCCTATTTTATGCCTTCTGAAGGATAGTTATTATTAAGGTCGTGATTACAAGAAGAAAAACTATACTTTTTGGGACAAAAATCGAATAAATCCGCCAAGTTCTGTGCATGAAATAGGAATAATTTCGATTGCTGAGTGGAATGTAATGTAGGGTTTTATTTCGTCAACTGGCTGAAGTGATCAACTCTGCTGCTCTGGTTGAAATTACAACTGTAGCATAGAGGTTCCCATTCTTTTGCGTTTATTCACTAAAACTATAGCTGCTTATGAACCGCACAACTTTAAATAGCTGCAAGAAGGCCGCACTCTACAGCGCACTTCAAGAAAACGCTAGCAATGACAAAGGTCTTAATCGAGAATAGATATCAGGTCCAGCCATACCAGCTGTCGGCGCTATGAAAGAACGTCTGATCCTACTCTCCGAACACATCGCTGTGAGAACGATCAAACATCGGCTACTGAAGAAATAAAATTTCTAACTCTAGGTGTTGTCTAGATGTCGCTGCTCACCGAAACCATGAATAAGAATTGACTGAACATTAAAATAAATACATGAAAATGCAGCAACGGAAGGGGATGTTAATCACTGAAAGCATCTTCACGGTCTGGGACGGTTTCTAGATTGTTTGTCGCTTCTCTGGTGTTTAGAAGCAGTCCACAGTTCAGGTTCGAAACAGTGAAATGAGCAGGCAGTGAAAGTTAAGTTAAAAATTCAGCGATAACAAGGGCAAAAAATGACTCATTTCTCCTTTGGTGAAAATAATTGCTAGGCCATGGTAAGCTGTTTTTGAGTTTCATTGTCCAAAAATATGAAATACAGTGGACCCCCGACATTCGACATTTATCCGTTCCGGAGTTGGGATCGTAAGGCGAAATCGTCGTATGGCGGGAATAAAAACCTATGGTAATTAGCTAATGCGTGCAAAACCCCATGTAAAAACATCAAAATTTTATTTACATGTTAAAAATTAGTGATAAATAGTATAGTCAGTACTATTTACGGCCATATTCCATGTATTACGGCCATATAACCTAGCGAGAGTAACGATGTGCGTGCCTACTTCGTATTTCTTGATTATCTCCAGCTTCGTTTTCATAGCGATCATCTTCTTACTTCTCCCTTTAACATCACTAGCAATTTTGGGACCCATGGTTAACGAAATAAAGTTTGAATTAAGCACTAAAATACACAATAAATACGATATCGCTAGCACTCACACGAGAACAAGTTTTTACGGAACACACGCGAGATTTTGAACTGAACAAGTGATAAACTAAGAGAGAGAAAGAGAGAGGGGCAGCATTTTGGCCAATAGCAAATCGGCATCTTAGTGACGCGGTGACGCCGACCAGTAGCAGACCAGCATCTTAGTGATGTATGCAGTGATGCATATAATGACGTATGAGCGTGGTGTGTGGGGAGTGACTCGCACAGTCATACGTACGCACGCCGACCGCCAAGTTTGAATTTTGGAATTTTTTAGCCGCACAAGAGAAATTGTCTTTGATGCCGCATGGCGGAAAAAAGCCTTAACAAGGGAACAAAAAACTTCGTAGACCACTTCGTAACGTGAAAGAAACGTAACCTGGGGACACCGTAACCCGGGGGTCCATTGTACATAGATTTTATGCGGCTACTGTGAAACGAATACTCACTGTTCAAAACGAGCTCCTTCGATAAAAATTGACAGGGTCTCTTCAAGCACTCTAACATTGATGATATCTTCCTTAGATGTGAGTTTCGGTTTGAGGTCGTGCGCCTTCTTCAAAAACTCTTTGACGTCTACCAGACGGCGCTTGAAAGCTTCAATGGATAAGTCATCCAGGAGATGGTCGAAGTCGTGAACACCTACCTGAAAATATTAGTTGAACATTTCAATAAATAATCACCTCAATTTGCACGGTAAATCATTGTTTATAGGTATTATATCAGGACATTAAGGGTTTGTTAAGACGAATCTTAGCATGTTGAAAGGAGGGTATGTCTCACCATATCTTCAATTAAAATGTGAGGAATGTGCAATTTAAAGATACAATTTAGTGATATAAGAAAGCCTTTTGACGAGTCTGCTCCTCAGTATTTGATTATTTATAGGCGCAATCACGTATCGATATATTACGCAATATCTTTGATTAAATCTTTCGATAGTACCAGCAAAGCTCGCGATGTCATAAATAATGTAAATCTGAGCCGCAACGTACTTCCAATGTTTCTGTTATGATTAGTAAATTACATATTTGTATTTGATCATTGGAATGAATTTCCTGTTGATGGCCAAAATAAGCACTCGAAAGCTTTAAAAATGTAAGTATTTGTTTAGGAGTGTGTGTCTGTTTTCAATTTGAAGATGAAATTATAAGACAAATTTATAACAAAAATTGAAGTTTCTAGAGGAAGCTACACTCATATTCAGTTCCTGGAAAATGGTAAAAACAATTATTACAATCTAACAAATTTGTTACAATTTTAAGCAAATAATATGAATAACAAGTGCAGTACAGAAATTCTTCACTCAGGAAAAAACACAACTCGATTTCTAGAATAATGATTAGCGGTAAAACATTCACAAGTTTGACTCTCGTAAATATTTAGGTGTAATACACGATAAAAAAAATTTTCTAAGGTGGATAAAAAAAGCCATGAAACTACCCAAATCGATCAAAATTTTTGAACGAAGTCAAAGATGCTCTAAAAATTATTCACTGCGCATTGATTGATCTGTTAATCTAATATGGCATTGCAAGCTGGTAGCAAAGACGAAAATAAAACTGGGCAAAAAAATGTTACTGAAAAGAAGCTAGTTTCGAACAACAGCCAACTTGAAACACACTCCCACTTTATCAATTCTCGTAAGAAACTGCAATTTCGATTTGTTTGAATACTACCCATTATGATTATAATTTTATTAGTTTCAGACTCCTTAGCCACATCGAAGGCGATCTCACGAGAACGAAGGGGCTAGTTAGTATAGACTTAGAAAACAGGAAATCTACGCCCAAAGTGTATTCCACGCAAGATTCCCTGCACATAGAACCAGCAAGTTAGGAAAGAAGAAGAAAAAATGCTAAGAAGGGATAGCGGAGGTACAAAAATAAAGGAAAAATAGTGGGCAGGAGATAGAGATGTTCCAAATGCATACCTGAAGCCGAAGTAACTTACCAGTATCTCCCCTGGAGGCGACAGTCTATATGGCGTAGAATAAGCCAGTATAATTAAAGAAACCTATTGTCTATCCTGTCCCCAGAGGGAACTACTACCCTTTCCCTCTTAAAATTTCCACGTACAAAGCTCTCGAACGAATATTCTGGCCATCTACTGTAAATTTATGTTCAAAAATACATCCGTGATTACCTGAAGATAAAATAGAAATGTACTGGAAGAATTTCTGAAAAACTTAACAACACTTTTGTTTTTTTTGCTTATATTAAATTTTGAAATTACACTCATGGCGATGTGTACGAGGCCCCAGCTATTGTGTATTCAAAAGAAGATAACTGATTCCTCAACTACATTTCTCCCCATGTCAGGCTAAAACTTCAACCATACATAGCGCTCCCAATATAAATATCACATGCGAATGTGTGTGAGTAAATGTATTATATATGAGGCCCTATAAACTTACAGTACCAAGAACTGCATTAAAAAAAATAAGAAAACGACTTCACAGTTTGGTAACTTCGAAACACGTATACCTCAGCAACTTATAGAGGAGTGCCACCGGCAGGCAACTATCTTCCGGTACCTGTGACTCACTCTCCACACTGAGGAACGCCTGGAGATGACGGTGGCATTCATAACTCGTTTTCGCTACACATGGCGCTTGGTACCGTATGAATCTAGGACCATCATATGTAAAGGTGTAGATCTAAATAATAATAATAATTGCATATAATAATACAAATGAACTCAATTAACGACAACTTCGGTCAGAGACTATTTAGTTGTCGCTTCGGTAATTCTACCAAAATTAATTTCCCACAAATGCAATGATGATTTTATTGTAATATTAGTAGTAGTAACTTAGGCCCGCTAGCTCCTTAATAGCTCACACCTTGTCCCGTTAAAGGTTACGAATTTCAAGTGTCAACTGTTTTACCTCCCCATACTAAGCAATGCCCTCCATAGATCTCTTTTGGGTACTTATAAATACCATCACTACAGAAACCGCGTAACAGTCGTCACAGAAAATTGGTTTCAAAGAATATTCACGAATAATAAAGGCTTCATTCGTTCATTCTGATTATTTCGTTGCCTAAAAAGTCCTACTATACAAGACACCACAACGGTGCATCACCAGCATCTTCCTTCGTACAATGACCACCTGTAATAACTTTTGTTATAATTTTAACTACCGAGAATTCCACGGAGGCAACTATACGGAGAAACTTACAACTGATCAATTAGAGCTATGAAAATTTGGAGCAGATAAAAAATTTTGGATGAATTTGAGGATAGAAAGGGATTATGAGGTATATCAATGTGCTTCATTTATAGTAGTAGCTGGAACCCCACCTAGTACCTTGGTAGGGTTCCAGATAACCGTCTTCACTTTGGCCGAGCTTCTGACCCGTGCTGGAACTTGTTCTCAACAGAGAGTTGAGGATATCAGTGAGCTCGGCCATTTTGCTCATCAAAGTTCAGGATGAGTGACTGTTCTAATCAGATGGAAAGCTCCTCTCTCGACCTGACTGGGACTGAGGAGAGCCGAATCTTGAATCGAAATTCCAAGATAGTGTACGTCACACCTGGACTATTTCCACTCGCCCTCATTCACCTTTACAGATTTCCGAACACATTCATTTCCTTGACAAACTCCTGCACTTTACGGGTGGACCCTCCGTCGCGCATCCAGTTTTCTGCATTAACATTCTCTCTGGCTCCCAAGTCAAGTATTCGGTCTCTTGTTGGTAGCAGTGCAATACATTCCTCCAGGATATGATTTACAGTTAGAATCTCTGTTCCACATCATCCGCATATGGGTCTCTGTTAGGGTTTGCATCTCGGGAGCACAGAGTCCAATATCGCAGGATTTCTACCCCGCCCACCCCTCTCCCTCCACCTCCGAGTTGCTACATGAAGTTGCCATTCTCGCCTATTTTTGAACTATGTAGTACTACTGAGGTTTATTAACCTATCTGTTCGCTATACAGTTATTATTAATCACTGCATTATAACCACTACAAGGATAGTAAGTGGATACTAAAGCGGAAAACCAAAGTTAACCTGCATTATATAATTGTAATAAGTTATGACAACGACCGCTGGTGTTTGGCCATTCGACCCTCCATCTCGGCACTCAAAAACAGGAATTCTCTAACTTTTTAACTTAATCTTAAACTAACTGAACATGGCCTACCCTAACCCAACCTAACCTAACTTAACCTAACCTACTAAACATAACTTAAGTTAACTTAACCTAACCTAAATTACCCTAACCTAACAATGCTGTAGCTGCTCGGAGGTGGTGCTGTAGCTGCTCGGAGGTGGAGGGAGAGGGGTGGGCGGGGTTGAAATCCTGCGGCATTGGATTCTGTGCTACCGGGAACCAGTCGCTGTAGGGAATCAGCAGAAATTCAGCAGGTCTGGATGCAGCTGCCTTCGCCGCCTGGTCCACGCGTTCATTTTCGACTATGCCCACGTGTGCTGGAACGAAACTGATAGTTACGTTCTTCTCATCCGAAATAATTTGGTGCATCGCCAGCCTTATCTTTTTTAAAAGTTGATTATTTTCAGTATAGCTATTGATGAATTGTATGGAGCTCATGGAGTCGCTGCAAACTACGAAGTCTTGGGATTGCGTTTCCTTTACGATGTTTAAGTTGAATTTGATGGCATGCAGTTCGGCGGTCATAACACTCGTCAAGACTGGCAGACAGATGCTTCTGATGATATCGCCCATCACGGCCGCTGCTCCAACTCCGGTCAGTGACCTTGATCAATCAGTGTAGATAATTTTTTGTTTTTGATATCTTATCATGTTATCTCTATGCACGTGTCTTACGATGGATTGGGCAATTTCTTCTTTTTTCATACTCGCAATGTGCTGTTTTACTTCTGGTCACCTCAGAATCCATTAAAATGATGCAGGTGTAAAGCTCGGATGAACTGGCTGAGTGGGAATGTTTTACTGAGTTAGATCCTAACGTATTCTCTGGATTACTGGTTCTGATGTACACTTGCGGCTTGTAAAAATAATTTAAGTTTAATATTGCTGACACATCAATATGCTGGGTTGAGGAAATGATACTTAAGCTCGTAGAAATATCGGAGTAGCAGGTCCCTTCTTCGTTACTCTAATTTTGGTTCGTTACAGATAATGTCGAGGTTCACTATTGGTGTTGGCCTAAATGTGCCCATACTAATGCGCCTTGCCTCGTTTGCGACAACGTCAAGTTCTTTCAACGCCGCCCCAGTGGGAGAGTAATACACTATACATCCATGATCAATTTTTGAACCGATGAGTGATCTGTATAATTTCATTAAAATCTCTTGATCAGCACCCTAAACATTCGCAGACACAAATTGCATCAGGTTTGAACCATTTCTACATTTTTCTTTCGTCTTATGAATATGAGTAATCCAATTGAGTTTCCAATCCCAGTGGAGACCAAGAAATTTAGTACTTCCGACGGTTGGTATTGATTTTCCTTACAGTTGTAGCATTGAAATCAGTGTTGGTTCGCTACCATTGTAAAAAATGCATTATGGTTGTCTTCGTTGAGGAGAATTTGAATCCGTTTTGCACTGTCCATTGGGTGACTTTATCTATTATTGTCTGTAATGCTGCCTGTACTTTAATCTTGTCGTAGTTTGCGTATGCGATGAGAAGATCGTCCACGAACCATGAGCTGAATACGGCTGCTGGAATTTCACTTGCCAATAAGTTTATTTATACTGCGAAAGGAGCGACACTTGAAGTGAGAGGCGTTCCCGTTGCTAGATCTTTAGCTTGAAACATTTCCTCTTCTAGTTTCACTTCAAACGTTCGATTTTTGAAGAATTCCCCAACGAATTTTAGCCATCGTCCCCTCAAACTAATTGTCGCCAAATCTCTCATAATTCCTTAGAGCCACGTCATGTCATAAGCTTTCTCCAAATCAAAACACGCTGCCATCACAAATTTATTATTGGCTATCGACTGTCGTATGTACGAATCAAACCGTACAAGATGATCTATGGTTACCCGATGTCTTCTGAAGCCACACTGCACACTAGAAAAGATTTCATTGTTTTCACGATAGTCCATTAACCTTCTGTTAATAATTTTTTCGGATGTTTTGCATAAACAACTCGTCAGTGAGATATGTCTATAATTGTTAGGGTTAGTGTAATCTTTGCCGAGTTTCGGGATGGGTATTACAATGGTTTTCCACGGCTGGTAGACATGATTGGAATTCCATGGTTTGTAATTCCATACCATTAACAGATAATGGAGCGCATTGGTCGGCAAATTCTTAATCATAAGATTACTGATGTTATCCCGACTCTCTTTCTTTTTCGCGGGTAGATGAATGACGGCGTTGGCTGAATTTCGTGGTGTAAAGTTTTCCTGTATTAGGACTTTCGTACACCACCTCCGTCTCTCTCTACATTTCATCTAGTCACGGACCACCTTCTACTCCGTCCACCGTCTCCTTCACTGACGTTTCCTGTCTTCTTCTTGCTTTGCTGCGGTTCTGATGCAGGTTCGAGGTCATTTGCACGGTTTCTTTTCTTACTAGTTGCTATTTCTATTTTATTATGGTAGATAGGTTTTGTTACTGCCTTTGTGTAGTTCAGTGAAAAGTTGAGGAGCCGGTAATTGAATTATATCCTGGCTTGCCCTTTCGACACTCACTCTCGACTTTGTATGACAAAAATTTCCTCTTCCCCTGCTCTCAGCCGACAATGCTCCAGTCACGTGTCCTTCACCGCAGTACACTTGTTCTCTTTTGATGTGCACTCGTCCATTTCATGCCCAGCCAAGCCACACTTGGGACTGATTTGTTCGTCGTGACAATACTTCACTCCATGGTCACACTCCTGACATCTTTTACACAAGATAGGCTTTATTTGGCTTCCTTTTGTGAGCTTGTGATTTTTCTTGCTCTCTTGGTATGTCAATAGAATTCGGAAGGATAGGTTGGCTGAAGAATACTAGTACATGTATTGCCAGGCGGTTTTGGGGCTTTATCCATGTCGCTCTTTTTATCGTAACCTTTTCTTTTTCTATCATCTACAGTATGCATCTCTCCTCCATTTCTTTGTCACATAGGATGCTGTCGGTTGCATGAGGGCCTCCACAGCGGAGACACTTCAGTTGATCAGAGCTGCGGTTCGGAGCGGAGTGACTCACCTCAGCACACTTCCTGCATACAAGTGAGGTGCTGCGGCATCGCTTGGCGGAGTGCCCATATGCCTGACAGTTAAAACACATCATTGGCTTACTATTAAATGGGTACACCTTAGGATCCTGTCTTTCTCCTGGGATGTAGATGCTATATGGAACGGTCGGTTGCTTGAATGTTATCAGAATAGCTGGAGTTTCAGGGTATCTAGGTTAATGAAGGTCACTCTGGTTACTTCCTTTATGTTGAACTGTTCTTGAATTTATAGACATTGGCAATGTCGAAGTCACTGGTATATATTAAGCCTACTGAGCTTTTAAATCGGCCGTATTCCGCTGTCTGGAATCGCACATCTTTCCCATAATCATGTCAACAATCCTCTCCGCCTGCACCGCGCTCCGCACCTCCACCATCATCTCACGACCCACGCTGAAAGTCCTTTTAGGTCTCTCTCCAGCCATCTCTTCGATTTTATCCACGATGTTAAATGGGTTGATCGTTCTTTTTATTCCTGCTTAAAATGTCAATGCGAAATATTTCGGGGCAAAATTTTTCTTCCGTCACGACTAGTGCAACGTATTTCCTTTTCTCCTTTCTAGGGGTTTCCCGATTTTTCCCGTTGGTAGATTTGGTCCTGGAAATGTGTCAGATTGTGCCAAAAATACTGCCTCCTCGATTCTCCTCAGCCGCCCTTCAATCTCACTCATCCCACCAGTATCACACCCTTCCACAGCCTTAGCTCTTTGACTCACCACAGATCCATCGATCATTTGAGCAATTGCTCCTTTAATTATCTTTCTGATACTTTCAATCCTGTTCGTCTGTTTCATTCCATGCACAATGAGAATCGACGCTGTCTCCATCTTTCAGTCGACGTGGCGGGCTTCCATCCTCTCCAGATCAGCACTCGTCGTACGCTCCTCACACATGGTTGAAATTTGTTTCTAGAGGTGGGTCCCCTTGATAAATCAAGAGGGCCGGCTAGTATTTTTCTATTATACACACAGAAATTTTCAAATGTTAGTGCTCAAAACTAAAAAGAAAAGTTACAGATGTTGGTGGGCGCTCCCCCCACGTTGGTTCTACCCACTGACAACAATTTCATAAATAATCCTATAAACACTATGTTATTGATTTACATAAGCACTATGGGAAGGTGTGGGTAGGCTGAAATACTAATTGGAAGTAATCTTTATCAAACCCATGTCTATGGACTGTTCCCTTCACGAAATGCAAATAATAGTTCTGTTTGTCACCAATAAAAGGTGGTAAAGGGAACAGTAAAAATTTCAAATAAATATAAGTAAATATAAGACAACTTTTGATAAAGAACACATTGATTAAACTATCAAACTGCCATTTCTCTCAATTTGATGCTAGCATATATGTCTCACATGCTTCAATCTTAGTTAGAAGTCTAATTACGCTAAGTTATTATTTACGCTTTATATATTTGGCCCCAATGGTAATATTGCTGAGTGTTAAATATTAAGTTTTTTCTTCTGTCCGTACTTATAACAATGTACATGCTTGCGGTAGAAATATTTATCTCTTTCATTCTTCCGAATTTATATATTTTTGTCGGGTGGTTTATCCTGTTATTAGTTATCAAAGTTGTGTGTCGTAATTCGTCGTGCATTCATAACTTTGCGCTCAAAATGGTCACCATCATCTAGTGGTGGTGAACCCTCACCCTTCGTGCAGGTTAAGGTTTTGCTTTTCTTTAATAAATAAAGCCCGGCAGTACCTCTCCGGAGAAAAAGAAGTTTGCTGTAGACCTCTACTCGACCCATGTATGTGAAATTAATACTAGCTCAGCCAAGCGTAACCGTTATTGACTCCTGACATCATCCATTAGGCTTTTGAAAACTCAATTCCTGATATGTCACGTAGCAATTTGATTGAGGTGAAAACATCCTTCTTATTATTCTCTTTTTCAATTTTTTTTGAACATTACACACCACTGTTAAAAAAATGTCGTAAAAGCTGATTCTGAGAAGTTTTTATATCAACGCACATGACCATTTCAATTTTGTAGTATTTAGCTTTTGATCGCTTCATAACACTCCTTCGTATAATAAATTTCTTAAATTGTCTAACTCTGAGTTTTTTCGCGTTTCAACGTTTTCCCATGGGTCTCAGGTTAATGGAAATTGATAAGGCAGTATCATAAGCCAAACGAATCACATTCAAAGTTGAAATGGAGCATTTCCTAAAGCGGAATTCGATGTAAAAATGAATGATTTAAAATTGAGGTTTTTAAAACTGTGGGTTGAGCCTCAGACCTTTATACATACGAGTGTAGTACTACGTTTGCCTCTCCCCTCTGATCTTTCCTTCTTCTAATCGTAATAAACTTTGATATTTCAGGCAATCAATTATATCAATGGTCTTATTCTTTAAAGTAAACCTTCCACTTTTCTAAAATGAAAATTCTCCGTAAATTGTAAAAATAATGTAGATGTTAATGACTGTTATTACATCGCACTGAACAAAGTCAATGAGTTTAATTGAAATAAATCAGTCCAACTGCTGATAACTCGGATTAATTTTTCTAAATAGTTAAATCATTTTTCTTTGTTTTATTGATAACCAAAAAAGAACATACTGAAAAAAATCCAAACTCATGAAGCTGCTCAGATTATTAACTTAAACTTCAATACCTCATAATCACTTATTTCAAATCGCTATATCGTCGACCACAACAGAGTTAATAATGAATTTGCAACGAATAACGTATTTGATGCTTTGAAAATGGTCTAGTATTCATTTATGTGTTATTTAGACGCTGATGTTTTGATATTTGTCAAACCCTTTGCATTCTTTAAGACGTTTGTTTTGAGGGAACCATTTCCGAGCATCTCAGTCCAAGATGAGATTTTCCTGATTTTTTTTTATTGCTTTAAAAGAGTTTGAGATATGTCCCCGAATGTCTGTAGAAATATCAGGAACGTATCCCAGAGTTAGCGCCCCCCCGAGAGGGGGAAAGGATCCCCCTTCCGGACCTTTTTTTTCATTTATGAACCTAGAGCAATAAAATTTGGTACAGTCATAGGAAATGCAATTTAGAATCATTTACCCTCTATGAAAAAATACGATTTTCTTTGAAAGAAAATTGGAAATCATAGAAAACGACATTTTTGGGGGGGGGGTTTCTAAATGCTTATTCTCTCACAGTTTTTGAGCAACAGTAATGGTTTTGGTATCATTGGATGCAGAATAACGTGGACATTCCAAAAAATTGAATCCTTTTCCTCAAATTTCCAATTTTTTTTCCATTTTTTTATATTTCATCATTCATATTCCTTAAGGTAAGCGTCCACCTTCCGAACCTTTTCTTTATTGTTGAATTTAGAGCAATGAAATTTGATACACTGATAGGAATTGCAATTTAGAATCATTTATCATTTATGACAAAATGCAGTTTTCTTGAAAAGAAAATGGGAAATAATAGAAAACGACATTTCTTAAGGGTTTTTCAAAATGTTTCTTCTCTGACAGTTTTTGAGCAACAGTAATGATTTTGGTATCATTGAATGCAGAATAACAAGGACATTCTAAAAAAGTAAATGCTATTCCTTAAATTTCAAATTTTAATTGAAAAAAAGGAAAAAATTTTAAAAAAAGAACATTTTTTTTAAAAAATTCTAATTTATGACGTCATAACTTTAGAACAAAAAAGAATTGTGAAAAACTATTTAATTTTTTGAAAAGCAATCGTTTTTCCGCATCCAATGAAAACAAAATCATTACTGTAGCTTATAAACTGTAGGAGGAGAAACATTTTTAATCTTTGAAATATTGTTTGAATAACAAGTAAGTTTTCAAGACGTTTGTTCCTAAAACTCCAAAATTTACAAAGGTAGAGCAATGCGGTTTGTTGCATTTGAAAGTGAAATGTGTGCTCTAAAAGTCTAATTGTTCGATTTTTTAAAAATGGATGTAAAACTTTCCGTAGACTTTTTTTATCCAAAAATTGTAATTTTTACCCTACCTCTTTCAAAAAAATTTATATAAATTCGGAATGAAATAAATCGCAAAAATCGAGCAATTGCGTTTTTAGAGCACACATTTTACATTCAAATGCAACAAACCGCATTGCTCTAGCTTTGTAAATTTCGGAGTAATTGTAGAAAATACATTTATATATGTTTTTTTTTAATTATAAGGAATAATTAATTTTCTACGCCCCAAATGAAAAAAACTTCTTCAATAAATCTTGTTACGAATGTTGAGATCTAGTAGTCTGCAAATTTTCATAGACGTACGTCCAATAGAAAAAAAGTTTCCAGTTTTTGGAAATGGTTCCCTTAAACATTTTACGTTTCCGGTACCTTCAAGTTCTTCTATTAGGTGCACAAAATGTACAAGAGCATTTGCAGCTAAATTTATAGCCACTTCTGCAGTGAAAAAGTATTTGCTTCCATATTTTGATCATTATATTTCACAAATGGCTCAAGTGGGGTTCGTATCACAATATCGACCTGCAAACGTAAAAAAGAAAGTTTTAATGAGACAGGATTTGTCAAATTTTTGTCTTGCTTGATAAAATAAAATGTTAGAAAAATGTGCTGTTGGAAAGATTCCTTAGTTACAATTTCCTTTCGCTTTTCAGATTTGTTTTACATTTTAAATGGGAACAATAAACGTGGTATTATGAACCAATATATTTCCACTCCATAACATTTAAAAAAAATTCATCATCAGAAAGACATGCTCGAAAATTATTACTTACTATTATTAATTTTATTGGATAAACACAATTTTCTTTTATCTTTCACACGATAAAAAGCAATTTTCTTCAACATAACGTATAAAAAACTATTTCAGTGATAACTATCAAGTTTACACAAGCGTAAATAGTTCAATATAAAATAAATTTTTAGTCCAGAGTAATTTCACAATTATTTAAAATAAATTTCATCGTCAAATTAGTGGACGAGGAGGAACTTATTCCTTATTTTGCAAGTATTTGAACCGTCTACAGAAGTCACTAGAAGAACGCACTGTTATCTTCCAGTATGTAAGAGTTTTCACCAGGTTAACTTCCCGACAGAATAGTTCCTTCGTTCGTTAGTAAATAGTTCGTTGAACCATTTACGCTCCAGTGTCTCAATTTTCTGAAGTTACTTAGGAGTAAAATGATTTTGACATTTGAAAGCAAAACCTCACGTTCCGACAACGCGGATTGAACGAAATAAAATTCACCGGTTCGTTATAATTTGAGACGAGCATTTCGAACTCGGTTAAAATTTCTGCTAATCAAACCCATTCCTCCAATGAAAAGTTTTAGCTACTTTGATAAGCTAAAATTTATCATTACTAAAATTCATAACACCATGTACTTACAGAGGTGGCAAACTGAGGCATGTCCTTGAGCTGCCATTGCCAGAAGGTCTCACAAAGTGCTTCTACAGCGCGTGACAGCATATCGCCAACCACACAGAGCAAAATGCTACACTCAACTGACTTGTTTGCTTGCGTCATTGGCGTGGTGCTGACACCGACGTCGACGACCATCGCTAGCTGAGTTGCCATTAGACCCATTACCTTCCATGACGTGCTACCGTACTAATTCGAAAAATGTAAGCAATTTAATTATTTCAACAGATCCCAGGCATGCTAAATTGAATTGTAATTCATCCAGCCGTCAGTAAGAATGTTGCATTTTAATATTGCATAAAAGGAAAAAACGTAGACCTGTATTGAGTGGCAATTTTATTTTATAACTTTCAAAGGCATAGAGATGTAAACTCGAGAGAGACAATGTTGCGAAACCCATAGATTTGAAAATCTGTATCGCTATTTTGTTTAAAATTATTGAAAGTATTAAAAATTGCCAAAATTCTGTCTTTTAAATCCTTCTCAGAAGAAAAAAAAACTGGTAGAGGTTTAATATTGATTGTTTTGACGAACTTCATCTGTAAGTTAGGTCATGGATAAATGGCAAAAAATAATTGAAAATTTGTCCTTCGTTCTCAGTTTTCTCTTTTATTTTCTAGCATTCTGCCACATGAACAGTTACCTACGAAATAAAAGTTTAAAAAATAAAAGTTGGATAATTTCATAGTTTGGGAAATAATTAGAAATGCGAAACGATGTTACACTTCAAAACTTTTACTGAACGCAGATTTCAAGTAAGATGATCTGAAGCTGATTGAAGTGCCAATTGACAGGAGAGCCTGATTTAAACCCTCTTTCAAAAAAAAATTTGAATAAAGTCATTCATAATGAAAATTTGGCCCTCAGTTATTCGGAATTTATGTAAACGCACGAAGGTGATGTTGTATGACTAGCAACTAAATTTAAGAAAATCAGTGTATTTGATAACAAAATAACCAAGGAGATGCTTCAAGTATTCTGCGTTAACTTGAACGCGCACAATTTTCTTGTTAGAAAATCAACTCGTTACAACTTTTAAACGATGTTGTGACATTTACGCAAGTTACAAACCGATTAAAAAATGAGCGTAGTCTGTCAGATTTATCATTATTAAAGCAAGGCGAATTACTTAATATCGATGATCTTCTATGATGGCATCTCCTCCTAATGATTTTGAGTGAGCAATTCCTATGGTGAAAGAGTAGGTTCGAAATTGAATTCACTTGAGTTGTACTCCTGAAATTCATAGGCTGAAGTTATTCTAGATGGGACCTCTTACTTCGTTACAATCTATCAGGAAACGATCCCTTTGAGCGCTAGATACCAAGGATATTGACGAAATCGTGAATTTCACCATTAGTTTATCAAACGCAGTTGCCACAGAATGATTAATGGTGAAAATGTAGAGACTTTTTATGTGCCCGAGTTAGGAACTTCTTAAAACAACTGATTTACTGGATTTGGGGATTTAAATTGCACCCATTAAAACGGGGTTGAAATGAGAATGATGCCTCATTGGCGTGCCGGTTAATAGAATTTAAGCTACCAGTCACACCTGGTAAAATGCAGTTTAACTAATTATAAGTTATCTCCATATTCGATAACTTGCTCTCTTTATTTCTCTTTAAATAAGTACCTATCTCATTAGATAAATCGCCAACACCCCTTGTCGAAATGTTAGTCGGAGTAATTTAACATTGCCCAAAAAACCGATCGGTAAAGAATTGTAGGAAAAAATAAGTTTAGACAGTGGCTCATTTGAAGATTGAAGAGAGCGCACGACTCACTGTTTTTTTTATTTTTGAAGTCACACAAAATACAAATAAAAATCAACACCTATTGCCAATGTGATGAAAAAAAATTACTATCACAAGTGCACTGTTGTCCTGGGAAAGAAAATACACGACGGTGTCGAGACATTTTCAACAAAAAAATAATATACAATGAAAGAAACAGCAATGGTTAGGCCCCTGATTGTATTATATAATTAGAAAGTTAACAGTCTAGTCCTTGAAGTGAACGCTCCAATACGTTTTTCAGTGCATCAGAAAAACATGAACATTGTATTTGGCTAACCATATAGCTGCGTGGAAATTATCTTTTATAAATGATACTTTAGGTATGTTATGTCAGTGCCATAACATATTTACTCATGATAAGTCAAATGAAATGTTTATCGTCTCATTAAGACGTACTAATAATGGGAATACTAGATAAGATTAGAGCAAATTATAAGTCAGTTAAAGCCTCTCTAGCCACAACAAAACAGTTTCCAACTGAGACTGGAGAAAGGCATCATTTACTGTGGAATTAAAGGAAAAGAAAATCTATAGACAAAGTGTGTCTCCACACACAAAGCATAGAAACAGCAAGGCTGGAAGAAGCTTCTTAAACAAAATAAAAGTTGAAGAAGAAAGTGATTAACGCTGAAAAAACTGTAGTGAACAAAAAGATGGTCCGTAACCAAAAAAAGCCTATACTACTTGATCAAAACAAACGCCTAAAGTGCGTTTTAATTTATCGTACTCAGATGTAATTGATATACAAGGTAATGTTTACTGATCTTTAATCATCAAGTGATTCGAGTCGTCAAAATTTACGATGATTTCATATTTCCCTAAGAATTTCACTGTGCTGTATTAAATCAATGACTGGTGGTGCATCTCAAAGACAGATCAGCAAGTATTAGAAACATGTAAAATTGAAAGATTGACATTTTGAATAAGAGTGGCGTACATCGAACTTTCAAGGCTTTTTATTCATTGTTAACTCTCAAAGTCTACCTGAAGATTGACATTTGAGTTCAACGATAAGAGTATTAAGAAATGATATTTAAAAGTTGAAGTAGGTGAATGATACTCGCAACGTCAAAAAAACTAACATGACACAACTTATACCTATCGATTCATTTCAAGAGATTAATTACTTCCGACGTACCAACATGCATTAACGATAACGAGTTCAAATCAAAGTAAGGATTATGATCGATTTCTTCAGTATCAAATGGGGATTGGACAAAATAATAGAAACACCTGAAATTTTGGAATCATAACCTTTGAAAATTTTATAAACAATAAAAACTTGACATATTTTAATGTTTTATGGTTTATTATTGCAGCTATTTTATGTTTTATTTAAATTAACTGTTTTTCACAGATATCTAAGAGAAAAAATTGGTTATAAACTTAAAAAAATTTCAAACCCATGACTTTCAAAGAGGCCCAATTGTTTGTGCTCGTATGGCAGTTGCTAGTGTGACAGAAATTGTCTGAATGCTTGACGTTTCAAGTGGTTTTGTCTGAAAAATAATGACTGCCTTTAATAAAAGAGAAGGAAAAACGTCCTCAGTCTGGCCGAAAGTCGAAGTTGTCTGAGAGAGACCGTCGGACTCAAAATCGCATTGTTAGAGAGGGTCGCAAGTCCACAGATCTTAAAATCAATGCAGACCTCAATGAACACCTACAGAACCCAGTTTCCACAAAAATGTTTGTCGGGAGTGGCACAAATATGGATTTAATGGAAGAGCTGCAATTAGAAAACCCATGCTCTCAAAGGCAAATGTTTCGAATGATTTAGAGTGGTGTAAAAACCATCAGAAGTGGTCCGTCGAGCAATGGAAAAATGTGATTTTCTCTGACGAATCATTGTTTACCTTCCGACCGTTTACGTTCCGACCTCCGTTTGGAGTTCGGAACGTTTATAGACAGCCGAAAGAAGCTTCTAATCCAGACTGCCTTCTACAACTGAAAAACACGGCGAGGATTCTGTGATGATCTGGGGTGCTATTTCTTGGAAATCCGATAGGCCAATGATTTCCTTTCATGGAAGAATTAACAGCCGAGACTATTTAGGGATATTGGGCGAGCAAGTTCATCCAACTACTATGATAAGCTAAAATTTATGGTTCAAGCACTGTTTCTGGAGGGGAACGCCATATTTCAAGATGGTAATACCCCAATCCCTACAGATAGAATTATTAAAAAATGGCACGAGGCACATTCTAATGAAGTTGAGCATCTCATCTGGCCACCGCAATCTCCAGACCTCAACATAATCGAACATCTATGGTCGGTATTAGAAATTCAAGTAGGAAGTCGATTTTCGCCGCCATCGTTACTAAAAGAACTGGAGCGTGTTTTAACTGAAGAATGAGATAATATTTCTTTGGAAACAATTCAAAATTTGAATGAAGCTATACCTCGGAGATTTGAGGCTGTAATTGCCTCAAAAGGTAGACCTACTCCATATTAAAATATATCTTGTAGTTTTTCCATGGTGTTTCCGTTATTTTGTTCAACCCCTGTATCATCTTTGCGGTTAGACTTTTAAGCAGGATCTGAGTACTTGCAAAGAATTCATTAAACATGCTAATCGATTATTTTATCATATATTATTTTTTTTTCGAAATTAGAACTGTAAATTGTGTACATTAAATTACTAGAGGAAAATGTTTTGAACAGCCAGAGTTGCTATAAAAGCGATCATTAACCAAATAAAACTACTGAGGTATCTAGATACCCACAGAGGAAAAATTTGTAGATAAAATCCGATTTCTCTTTCTATAACTAGAATCGAGACTAGATAGACATGAAAACTCTGCGACATTCAATTTGGGATGTCAGCAAGTTCTGTCCTCGTTTCTTTAACCAAAATTTAAAACATATGAATAAGTCTAAGGAGCAGTTTTCGAGGTCAGATCAGATGTCAGATATTCAGTTAAACTTTACACAAACGCTGCATGTCTATCCAGAAGGTGTGTGTCAAAAACTGCCGTAGATGATTTTTGAAATTTAAGGAAGGCAATTTCGACCGTTGCCCGCGTTTCTTTGTTGTTCGGAGAGAGTTCATGAGGAACCCAAGCGCCGTCTCTATGCACCTTTCCAATCTTTTTCAGATGTTCCTGAACAGAAGACGAACGTCATGGTATGCAGCTATTCCGTATACCGTGACAAAAGTGCATTTAGTCTTTGGGACAATGTTCTGATTGACTGTCGAGGATTTTCCACAATAGCTTTCAAAAGATCGTCACAATTTAATGTGAAGTTTAACTGAATATTAGAAACCTTATCTAAACTTGAAAATAGCTGTTTGGAATAATTCATTTGTTTTAAATTTTAGTTAAAGAAAAGAGGATTGTACTTTTTGGTACCTATAATATAATAGCAGGACCGGTAAAAATCATTAGAATTATGTGAAAAGATAACATACATTTACACAGACTTTTTCATTACACGAGGATTACACAGTATTATCTCAAATAATGTATTGAGAAAATGAAGATATTCGTGTATATAGCAGGCGATACTTTTTCTCAGTGACAATAATCAAAAGGCTACCTCGAAAATCTTGTATCTTGTTTGTATTAACGAACGACATTCGCTTAACGGAAATGATATTAAAAAGTTGATCCTCATTGATGACATTCCTCTGCCGCTGAATTCTGTTCCTAATATTTTCTAGATAAACATATTTCTCTTCTGAGTCCAAGCAATTTTTTCTCTCTGGTTTTCTGTCTCTCATTTTCAGTACATGAATGTGCTTCTTTTAGGATTCATGTCATCATTCCATTCTTGATTCCCAACACTTTTATTCTGTTGATACACTTCTTACTTAACTGAATTTATGTCTCTTCTCTCTTGATCTCTGACTCATATACAGTTCCCTCTCCTACGCAGTAGGTTCAATTTATTTCCAGTTCCTTACCCCTAGTTTTCCTACATTCAAGATAAAGCTCTCTAACCTGTAGGTTCTTGTTTCCTCCTCTCTTGATGAAGGAAATCTAGTACTTTTAATTTTCATTGACTTGTAAGAAATGCTTGATGGTGCAGATCGTATCATGCTAATGTTTAAACTACGCTACTATGGTGTAAGACGTTTTCCTTATGAATGATTCAAATCCTATACCTCACAAACTGTAAACAGTGCGTAGAAAATGACGATTCAAACAGAGATGTGAAAAGTAACACACGGTATCCTGAGAGAATCAGTTCATAGAGCTCCTCTCTGCATCGTTTCTATACAGGGTTCGTCAGTGAAACGGAAATTTTTTAAGGTTCTCAAAATAATGATAAATAAGGCATAAAAAATTTATTTGGTATTTAAATGGTTAACATAGACAACGATTCGGTGTACAATAACCGAAGTGAATAATTTTTGGAAAATAATGTCCTCTAGGGGGCCTTCCGTTTCATTTTAGAACGTGTTTAGTGAAATCGCAGCAATCTCATCTCGAAAACGCTGTTTCAAGGCAGGAATGCTCCTGAGAGGGTTTAACCGAGGCACCTTCGTTTTAAGGAGCCCCCGTATGTCGTGAACAATGTCATGAACAATTTCCGCCGCCGCCTTGATGAATGTGTGCGTCGGAATGGAGGCCACCTAGAGGGCATTATTTAAAAAAAAATAATTTATTTCGGTTATTGTACACCAAATGGATGTTTATGTTAATCATTTATATATCAAATACATTTTTTATACCTTATTTGTCATTGTTTTAAGAACCTGTAAAATTTTTCATTTCATTGACGCACTCTGTATTCTGTAAAATCCGTTTATTTTAAAATTTGTACTTTTTACGGACAGCAACACATTATCTACGAGTTTTCCCCGAAAACAGCGTAAATATCTCCAGCCGAATAATTGAGAAACTAAAAGGTGTTTCAATTTTGCTCGTAGCAAGCATCTGAATATGGGCCAACAAGACTAAATACATACTCATGTCTGTTATAATAAAAAACACTACTTCTCAGCATAATGGTTAGCGATGAAAAAATTTCAGAGCCTGGCAGTTGCAAATGTTTGGGACTAACTCATTTTAAAAATTTGACTTTTGCAGATCAAATTAATCATTACGCATGGAACTATCCAAATCCATCGGACTTTTGCACAAAGTCAAGCACAAAGGAAAACGTGTGCGCCAAAGAAATAAAAACGCGAAAGAAAGTAAGAACACATTCGTTTTCGTAGATGAAGAAACTTATCAGAAGCAGCCTGTGCTGCATGCGTAGTCAGAAAATTTCGACATTACGGTTCGGCTTAGAACTATCTGACAGGCTCACGCACTTCCGGAATCTTAGGTATTTAAACCTGACGAGTAGTTCAGATGCTGCCAGTTACCATGTGATTTTATAAAGTAAAATACGTAGACTCCAGAGATAGAAATGTAAGTAACTAGCGTTACAGATTAATTGTTGTTTGTAGGGAAAATGCGGTGATTTTTGTAAGAACTTAAGAGACGGTAACGGTAAAAATCTGATGTATTAGTGATTTTCAGTTTCTAAATCCATCTTACAGAGAATTTTCTTGCGCATCCAACGATCTAATTGGCTCCCAAGTACGTGTATTAGTTGTCTCATAGACGGGGTAGAAGACGCGCACTAGCGTAACCTTAGCGTGCGCCTATGGATGGATGATCTCCCCCTCCCCCAGTATTACGAGTCAGTTTTGGGCGTTGTTTTACGGGAATAGCAAGAGAGTTCATCCATGGCCTTGATTGAAATGCTTCTAACATTCTAACACTCAGTGATAAATTATCATGATGTAACTGAGTGTTTATTTTGAGTCCGGCTGCTCTGAGTCTTCAGCTAATTAGCTTGTTGTGTAAACATCTAATCGCCTCCCATAGTTTTGAAGGTACAGGAAAGGCAAATATATCAATCGAAAGAGCTTAAAAAGAGCTACACAGCACCATAATTGAAAAAAAAATTAGTGTGAAAAGGAAAAAAAACAAATTTGGAAATAACAGCTGTTCTGAAATTTGGATTTATCGCTTTTCATATGGATCTTTTCCCACAGTTTTGAAAGTACAAAAATGGCAATTATATCAACTGATAGGACTCAAAAAAGGCTATAAATTCCTAGAGTTCATACGTAAAAAATGACTTGGTTAGGAAATTAGGGGAAAAATTCAATTTTTTTTAGAAAAACGGCGGTCCTGAACACTTGCAATTTTCTATTTTAAAATGATTCTTCATCCACAATTTTTAGAGAACAAGAATGGGAAATATATCATTTGATAGGGTGTCACGATACGCCCATTGATCGGCCGTATGACGTAACGATTGAGGAATTTAAACTTCGATAGTCGAAGAAGGAAAGGAAAAAAAGTAGGAAAATACACAAGAAGAGGATGGACAGGAAAGGTGGAAAATAAGAATAGCAGGCACTTGCATGTTGCACCACGAGCTTACCTTAGTTTTATCAGCATGGATAATAACGACAAAATTTGAAAGATTTAAACATATTTTATTTATGAATTGAGCACGCGAGTTAAATGTGATAATTGGCAACAAACACATTCTGAAACAAAATGACACACAAAATGAGAGACGTGCGCTTCGAATCGTAATGAGCGCCAGAAACGATTGCATGTTTTAACGTTACACAAATTTCTTATGGACACTATCAAAAGAAGATTTACTCACAATGAAACAGAATCAGAAAATAGTTAATAGCTGGGCTAGCGTACGCCCGAAATAAATGGGGATAATGCAAACACAATAAAACCCTTGACTCACACAAGGTATCGAAACGTGGAACACTTTGCGCTACGCACAACGTGAAACTCTCAAAATTACAATTAAAAACAAAATCACTCTGAACAGCGCGCCATTTCACAACACTTTTCAATGTGCTTCTTGCTTCCAACTTACACTTTTGTAATCACTATATTGAATCCTCAATACCACAAAATCTCCCTGGCTCTTCTGTGATGCGTCGCTGGGTTTAATCGAACTCCGCTTCCATTTGGGGCTTGAAGAATGTACGTAGGGCTGATCAGGCCTGCCGTCCGCTGGTGCTTCTTACTGGCGGCAATACGTTCACAGCTCTTGAGTGCCGAAGGAGCTTGATTACTGTAGCTTGCGCAGGATTGATGCTGTATGTCTGCAGCTTTCGTGGTTGCAGGGTTCCAAGGGCATGCTGGAGTTGCCTGTGAGATTGGGACTGGCGTAGAAACACACTGAATGCTTTAGCTATAGTCGTTGACACGTTTGCACTTGACGATCGTCGCCGCGAAGCTGATGTGCTTCGAGCGGATTTCTGCTGCAAGTTGACACTTCGATGGCTGCTGTTCTTCCGACTTTTTACTCGTGAGACTTCGATGTTGTTCACCTCACTCAGAGATTCAAATTCTGGTGCTCTTGTGCGAGGCACGCCGGCGAAGCCGGCGCACTCTGTTTGCGTGCCCTCACTCTATCTTTGTTGCAAAACCCAGCGAGAAAGACCTCGATTCTTCTTGTCGCACCCTTATATGTGTCTGGCCTGATTTCTTCCAGAAGCTTCACGAATGTTCACAGTTTTGAAAACAGCGTTCTAATCCTGATTGGTGGAATACTTCCTTGTCCTGACGTCTCGAAATTCAATTTGTGCGTTCTCCGGCACACCCCCTCGCGTGATTCCTTCTAGAACGCTCATTGGCTTAGGTGATGCGGCTGTTTGCTTAGGCCAACCCTCGTATCTTTCGCGCCTCCGAGGCTGGTTCCCACGCTTACGAGGTCCCGGCTTAACGGTCAGACATTCCAAGCTTTCCGTGCTTTACCTAAACTAACCTAGCAACACATTGCATTATTATAAGATATAAGATATTTCACTTCAGGGTTTAGCAAACTCTCTCGATAAGGGCATTTCGATTTTTGAAATATTTATCATTTTGAAAATTATGCGACACGAAAAGAAGAAAAACGAGAAAAGCAAGTCAATTTTTTTAAAAAATCACTATATTAAAAAAATTATGTTATCGGAAATTCACTCGCCCTTATCGTTAGAGAACTCCATAAGCTATCTAAAAACGAATTGCCGGTTCTGTAGCTTCAAAACTGTAAGCCAAGAAAAACTTTTCCTGGATCCCAATTTTGACGGTTTTTAACAAAAAAAAATTTTCATGCAGATGCGGAAAAAAAAACATATCAATCATAAAATAATCGTTAAATCATTTCACACCTGAAGTGGGAATTTCAGAAAAATTAATCCAGAAATGACAGACTTTTTTTTGAACCGTGACCGTCTCCTTAACTGTGTGCAAAGAGAACGTCAAGATTGTTCTTTTGTGTTTAGAGATGTATTTTGTATTGTGCATTCAGCTGGCGAGTGGTAACAAATTCTGTGACCCGATAATAGTTGTTGGAAACTTTAAACTGTGTGAAATTGAACATTTGCTATCACAACTGTTTCTATTGTGCACTTAATTGTTCCTTAATTCTGGTTACATTTTGGTTTTGCCCCTTATATTGGCAGTGTGATATAACTACCTTGCTATCACGAAACACCTACTGTCATTGTTCATTTTTAGGTCTTGTATGACTATAATTCTGTAACTATACTTGTGGTGTTGTATAGCCCTTTGTTGTCATTTACAGCTATTTTATGGTGCCATTTTGAATTTTGTTTGACTTGCAGAGTAGTGTGACTCCTTTCTAACCTTGTTTGTAGTATGATTTGAAATTGCTTCCCAGTCAAAGGAGTGTGATGCGATTACCTTGATTTTGATCTTGGAACTTTGGCTATCTAAATAACTGTAGGGTATGCTAGATCTCCTGATAGCAGATTGGATGAGTCTTAGGAGAATCTGTTTATCCCTATGGCTATCGATTTAACAGTATTAATGTGTCTAAACGTGCCTCCTGGTTACCTATTGTGGCAGCATTTATGGGGGTGTTGAGTTCTATTAACTGGATTTAGTAGTGTTCCTTGATTTCATATATTTTCAGAGTGTTGTGACTGCAAATGTTGGGACAAAGGCAACTCAAATTAGCGAGCATTTCTTCTGTAGCAATAGTCGAGTAACTGCTACTCAGCTCCTTCCTTAAGTTGCACATCAATGTGTTTACTACTCTATTGAACTGATATGTCTAAGTGCATTATTAGGATGACTGATTATATCTAAGTACGTTTTGGGGTGCTCAAATGAAGAACTGATCTGAGACCCACCCACAATGATATCATGATGTGTGTTGATTGACCTTCTGAAATGGTACCCGTGTACTTTTGAGTTAGGTTTTTGTTTGTGCCGTTCTAATAGTTCAGCCCAGACTGTAGGCACTATCTTAATTTCATGATTTTGTACCTAGTATCATCTTTGAATTTGTCATCCTCTAAAAACTAAATAAATTTGTAGTATTATAGGGCTGATTAGACCTTTCTCTTTCATGACTTTCTATTGTTTATAATAAAAAGGCTGCATCTGACAAGTTTCCCCTTGTCCGTGGATATCTCTGACACTCTCTCACGTTTTAATGTCAAAGCTGCCAAAAGAAAAGACAGAAGATTTCTGTGAAATCTAAAATAGCCAAGAGAAGCACAAAGAAGACCGTTAAACTAGCTGAGGTTGAAGCCTTAAAAACTTATGAAGATCTTTATGAAGCCCTATCCAGGTATAATTCTGAGGAAAATGATTTTCCAGCCAACAGATCCTTTATGTCTAACTTCAAGTTCAAACGATATCAATTCAAAAGCTCAAGGAGAGCTTTCGAGTATGCCTTGGACCTTTCAACGCATAGGCAACAGGATCGGGAGCAATTTTGAAGAGACGTGTGATGCTGGGAGACTGTTTTGACCGCATTGCAATGCTCAACAAACAGTTGATGCATCTGGGAGGTGATAGCATGTCCAACATAGATCACTAAGGTCTGTCGTCTCTGCGTAGTGAGAAAGTTGGACAACCACCCTCAGTGAGAGTGACAAGAGTCGGACTTGTTTCCTCACAGCTGTTGGCAGTTTCTGAAGGTTCTATTGACTCAAAAGGAGAAGACGAAAATTCACATGAGCGTGAAAGTGACATGGAAGACTTGCCAAGAAAGATGAAACGTAATTTCGTGGGCTGCATCGGCCGATGCAAAGAGCCCAAAGGAGATGCAAGTCCCCGACGAGAAACTTTGACGCTAAAAACCACTCTAGATGCAGCCACAGCACACATTATTCGGCGGAGCTACGCAAGACCTCTTCCAACTTTTTAAGGGGGACATCGGACTGTATCCTTGTTGGGAAACTGACCTGAAAAGTCGATTGCAAGAATTAGGTTGGGGCCCCATGGAAGAACTGCAAATTTTGGCGGTCAAAACTGCCGGCGAGCCTCAGAAGTTCGTTCTGCGGATTATGAGGTCGGTTATCGGGAACAACGCGGAGTCCGTACGTGTTGCAAGTTTTGTGGAACACCCTCCGTGAGCGTTATGGATCAGACATCCTGCTAGCAGAACACACTGCCCACCAACTTACAAAACATCTCTCCCAAGGATCGTGCAGCTCTCCGGAATTTTTTAGATGCCACCAGCGTAGCTCTCATCTATGTATGTAGGACAGTCAGACGGGCTGGACGAATTTTTTGCGACCAAATGCCTGAAACTCTTAGCGCTCAAACTTCCAGAAGACTTGCAGTACCGATGGCAGAGGAGTGTTCGACCAACTATACCAGAGCAGGAAGCACCCAACGTTTTCCTTATTCAACCAGTTCATGAAAGACGAAGAAAGAGTGATGAGTAAGCCGTATGTCGATACCGCCGTGCGGTCGACGTGGGGTTCTTGGAAAAAGGGGCTGTCTTCTGTGCAGCTACTTTTCCGGGGCGCTAGCTTTTCTGTACAGCTGCCCTTCCTGAGGTTCGTTTGGGTACCGCCTACGCCGTATTTAGTCCGTTAGAGCAAACAGAAATAATTTCTGTCTTGTGCTCAACTACGGCGGTACCGTTAGGAGACGTACAACTGACTTCCCAGTAAATAGTCCGTTAGGGCACCTCAGGATAATCCCTGAATGGATGAACTGCGACAGTTGTAGTAGTGAATGTGTATGGGTACCGCCTTCGCCGTATTTAGTCCGTTAAGAGCAACAGAAATAATTTCCGTTTGTGCTCAACTGCGGCGGTACCGCTAGGAGACGTACAACTGTCTTCGCCGTAATTAGTCCGCTAGGGCACCTCAGGATAATCCCTGAATGGCCGAACTGCGACAGTTGTAGTCGTGAGTGTGTGTGGGTACCGCCTTCGCCGTATTTAGTCCGTTAGAGCAACATAAATAATTTCCGTTTGTACTCAACTACGGAGGCACCCTTAGGAAGACGAGCAACTGTCCGCGCCGTGATTTGTTCGTTAAGACTTCTCAGGATATTCCTGATCCGCGAAACTCCGACCGCGTCTTCCTCTGCTACTAACTATACGAAATAGTTAGTCCTCCCAAGGCTATTCCTTCAGTCCCTTTAAAGGCGAAGTGTCTTATTAGACTACAGCCTGTTTATAAAGGAGAGAGAAAACGCCTATAACCTTGCGATTAGAGAGGTGTCTGCTGATGATTATCTTTACAATGCCTTCTTAACACACGGATACATTTTCTGCAAGACAAGTTATTTATTTCCTGTTGCCAAAATAGTGTGTACAAACATGAGTAACTGCATAACAAAGAAATACACATAAAATTACATTTAAAATATTAGTGCTATCTACCTAGGTAATCAAGTAATGTTGAAATGCAATTCAACTGGCACTTAAGGGCTAACTGAAGTAAATGCACAGACGCACTATCTGCATAGAGAAACAGGCCTAGGCCGGGTACAAGAAGCTGAACACTTGGAAGAAAATGAACATTATGGGTAACTAACATAGACTGGACTCGACACCACTTCCGCTGCCTGACACCGTATTTCACCCCTGGACTGTCAGATGGAAGACCTTAGCCCACACGGGTTCTTCACACTAATACTGACCAGAATACCAGCAAGAAGTCCAGTAATGCTAACCAATTCATCGTGGCCTCCACCAACTCTGAGTCAGGGTACGAGGCACGAGGACGCAATAACAGAGAACGACCGAAACGTGACCAAACAGTCCACAAGTGCATATTCCACAAGACCGATTCCCATGGAACCTGGTAGTGTATGTCCTTTGAAAGACTACCCATTGACCAGAAGAATAAGTTCATCACAGAGGCGAAGGTGTGCTTCCGGTGCCTCGGTCCTCATTGCATCAAGAGCTGTGTTAAGCAAGTCGAGTGCTCGCACTGTCAAGGCACTCACTTGACATCCATGCATCGGTCGAGTTTCAAACAGGCGACCCCTGGTGATGGTGTTATCTGCGCTAGAACAGGATGCGCCCAGAGTCCAGAGAATTCTCCAAGACGCTTTTAGTAGATGTCACCTTGAAGTCCACACAGAGAAGAGTACGTTGATGCACCATCATCGAAGTCGCGCCTTCAAGCCCAGAGCCTTCGAAACGGTGACCTGTCCGTGTAGCCTGGCCGAGTCGCTATGGCTTTGGTCTGTGGTAACACCTCTGGTGGTCGCGTTTCGTTAGGGAGCAAGCAGCCATGTCCGAGGGGTTCCCTTTGTGTCCACGAAATTACAGTCGCCACGGAGCTCACTGGCTTCGTCAGGAGAGTCAAAACTAGCGGACTCGTCAAGAATGTTTAAAACATCTAACTTCCTTGGAACCCATCGTCTACATAAGTCGTATGACGAAGGAAGTCAGTGGCACGGCTCGGGGGTTCGGAGGCATCACTCAGGTCGGCGGTATGGCGAAGGGCGAACGTCCGCAACAGCGGAAGAGCTGCGCAGCCAGAAGTTAGCCCTGTAGGGAACTATCTCGTCAGTAACATTGTGTAAGGAAACACAATGAAAACACAGCAATACGAAAAGTCGTTGGGGTGAATTGGGGATAGATTCCTAATACGAACTTGGACAGACTTTGGAGCATTCATTGAATATTGAAAAGTAATCTAACTTAATTATACCCGTTATGTGTTTATTTATAATAGCAGGACCCGTGGATATTCCACGGAGAATGTCATCAATAAGCTAGGTGGACCCATGAAAAAAATTCGGTCAACATTACTTAAACAAATTTTAAAATAAGAAATTCTAACCTAACCCATCTTAACCTAAAATATACTAACCTGTCCTATCCTAACTAATTCAAAAAGTTAAAATAATAAAATTTTTACAAATTTTATGTAAATTAAAAAATTTTCATCTCCCCCTCTCCCTCTCCTTTCCTTCTCACCCTCACTCTCCCTCACTCTCCCTCACTCTCTCCCTGTTTCTCTCTCTCTCCCTCTATATGTAATGCGACCCGAAGGAAGCGAACGCTTATCATAGATACCGCAATGAGTGAGGTGTAACGTACTTAGTCGTAAACGTATTAATACCTATATATAGGATATCTTAAGCAACATTGGATGTATATTAATTTGTTTGGTATCCGTTACGCTTTCATCTGAGTTTGCGGTATCATGGATACCGAATTCTTCAGTGTAACATTAAAAGATGGCCTTTACATGCATTAATTTGTTTGACATTTTATCAGGATAGGTTTGGATAGGTTTGGTTAGGTTGTGCTAGGAAAGGTTAGGATAGGTTAGGTTAAAATGGGTTGGGTAACGAATTTTTTTCGGGGTCCACCTAGCTTTACGATGACATTGTCCGTGAAATTTCCACGGGTCCTGCTACTACCTAATAATACCCTTGGTATATTTGTTTGGAGTCCGTTTCTTGCATTTCTCTGTCACGCTCATAAGGATAGTTAAAATGACCGAATCTGATATACGAGTTTCATCAGTGCACAAGTACAAGAATATTTTTTATCACGGGTACTGGTATAAAAACAAGCAAACAAACATTGGCATCTAAGAATGCTTTATTTTCAATCAAACCTGAAGCATATCACCTTGTGCATTGGTTTTTCAAATCTCTTATAACTAACGCCAGGAGATGCCAGGATGCTTTCCCCCGGTTAAGACCGGTACCCATTTCAGACACCTGGGTAGAGTGGGGCATTGTTCTTTAAGTTTTTCCCCTATACCCCCACTGGAGCAAGTCGCCACACAGCGTCGGGATTCGAACCCTAGACATTTTCACGGAAGGGCGGGTTCTTTAACCACTCGGCTACGACGAGCACAGAATGGATATTTTGGTCTGTCAACCCCATCTGGAAAATTTGTTCCATAAAGGTATCGAATCTCTTTATTTTAAACAGGCCGTGCACACTAATAAATGGGTATAATAAGAAATGAGAAGCGAGCAATATGTTAAGAAACAAGGGAGTTGATGTGTGTTAAAGGTGTTTCATATGTTCGAGGAAGAATGCGTGGCTCACTCGAGGAGACCGACCAGTACGTGGTGTGACAAGTAAAATACTCGGCAACGCGCACAAGCTAACGAATTGGAGCTTGAGAAATTACAAGGATAAGGGTACGCACAGCAGAGGAGGGAAAGGACAGCGGCATATAGAAACGCAGCGTAAGTTAGGGGAGGCCCACTTCATGTCTAAAACATAGTTGGCGTACGACGTTACTCTAATCGACGAGATGTAAAACTAGAATTTGGAATCATCGAAATGGGAGGTACGTAATCAACTGATGTTTTGTGAGAATTTAATTCAGAGAGTGAGTAGATCGGGATATTACGTGCATTTTAAACAGGAGGG
>JACJUY010006432.1:25338-56332 GCA_014220935.1 Platorchestia sp. MABIK | reverse complement strand
TATTTTACAGAACTGATGATGGAGCTGGTCTCCGAAACGTTTTCGTTTTTTTTCTTTCTTTTGAATATAAATGACTAATTTTATTAGCATTTTCTTCGCTTTTAAATTTTTAGTGAACTTGCGATTTAAGCAAAGTGAATATTTGTTTAAATTATACTGTGGTGTGCGTGAGTTATTCAAGAAATCGTTATAAACTTTTTTAATTTTAGATTTCTTACATTTTTTCAATCATAATTAGGAACATTTTGGCCATATTTTTTGATCTACCCTCACAGTGAAGATCCTTGGGACTTAATTTCCCTTTAAGAGATGAATGTTGATGCAAAGAATATTTGGGCTAGATGAATTGAGCTCGAGAATAATTGTATATTTACGATGGGTTTTGTCAGCGTAGGATATGTTAGTGTTGGGTTAGGTTAAGTTAAATTACGTTAAGTCAGGCTTTTTAGGGTTATGCTACGTTATGTTAGGTTAAATTAGGTTAGATAAGGTAAATATAGGTCAGGATAGTTCGTGTGAGGCTACAACGGATTATTTTTTTTTAGCTTCAGGTTTGTTAGATTATGATAGCTAAGGGAATATTTCCTTGTGTTAGGGTAGGCAAACATTAAGTTAGATTAGGTTAATTTATGTTAGGTTAGGTTGATTTAAATTTAGTTTTGAGAGTGAGAATTTAATAAATCAGGTTATGCAAGTTAGGTTAGGCTTTGTTGTGTTTAAAAGAGGTTGGTAGAATGATGTTTTTACCAGTTTAATGGTGGTTAGGTTAGGTTTGAGTAGTTTTCCCCCCTAATAATGTTCTCATGGGAATAATGAAGAGTTTCATTGAAATTAAAGGCTATGAACAATAAACGAAAAACGTCAAAAATCACGTGAGTTTTTTATTGAAAAGATATTTCCCTGAGTTGTCCTAGCTGAATAATATGAAATTAGTTCCTGTGAAATAGATTATCTCCCAGGAGTTGTTGACTGAATATCCCTGCTCATATCCACCATTGCTGAAGCTAAAATGGTTACTTTTACGTTTTCTTTAGAGATAATGGAAAATTTGAATTTTGAAATGATCGAAATTTCTGATATGTTGGACGAATCCCGCTCAGGAGAACCACCTCTAAACCAAACGCTAACAGGCAAAACAGTGAAATTAAATGTAAAGACGCGGAACGGTAAGAACATCAAAATGAAATCGAAAAGTGAGCGATCAACCAAGAAATATTAAAATAGGGAAAGAATTGAAAAGTACACGAGAAGGAATGAATGAACAGGCCTAAAATTTTACGTAATTGAGATATGTAGTTAACCAGGGGGAATGAAATGAGTGAAATAACAGTGAACGAAAAAAGTAATGTCTCGTGGAATGAGAACGGATCGCAATAATTAGAAGTACGCGGACAAAAAGTGAAAACTACATCAGCAGATTTTTCACAATGAAAGAAGACCGTAAAACTAGCAATGAACACCATAAAAGAATAAAAAAAGGAAAATTTAGAATGTAAACCCCAAAAGAGGGTAAATCACAACAAAAAATTGCACAAGAAAGACTGGCTGACCTTTTCACGCGCCATGGGCCCGGAGGTTTTCTGTATGTAGTCAGCCATCGTCCTGAGGGCTTGCGTGTCGGGTTTATAATCCTGCAGGGTTAAGTTCAGGGTGTCCGCGGGGGCCAAGGGCAGGAACACGCCTGAGAAAGTTAAATGACAAATTGGACTTGAAAATTCGATTGATTTTCTTTGAGCTCTGATACCATTCCAATGAATAAAAATCGGTCGTTCAGAACCATTGAAGATAACTTTAGAAAGAAAAAGATTTTTTTAATAATGTTTTTTTTATTCGTAACAACCAAGTAATTTGCACCTAACGTGTTACCTTGCACATAACTTGCACCTTACAATTGACATAGCTTAAGTTACAAGAAAACTAACATCATAAGAGCGTTAGGAATTGAACTAGCGATCTTCTGCAAATAATGGCTGTCATTGCAATACAGTGCGATCAAACCAACATTTATTATCTCAACATTAAAAATTAGATGAGTTGTTAGGTAATCTACTTTAGGCGAAACCAATTCTACGCTGATTTTAATTTACAGTAGCTGCTGTGCATACTTATTCACGAGTGCATGATATAATAATAATGAGAAATTTGAGGTAGGTACTGATACCAAGCTAAAATTTGGCCGAACAGTAACTGCTGCATGGTTGTTGCTGCAATAAAACTGTAACTCCTGCGCAGTTGTTATTACTAAAATACTGGAACTACCGACAAACTAAGTGGTGTTTCTATGCTGTTATTGGTGAGAACCTAACATATTTCCTAACTAGCCTCAAGCTTTCCAGCAAAAAAAATTATCAAATGCCTAAATATTTTCTCCACATGATTAGCATTCTGAACTGTGGTTAGATAGCTAAATTAAAAACAAAAAAGCTGTACTAATCAATTTAACAATTTAAACAATTTAAACAATTTATTTACCACAGGTGATACAGAGGTAGAATGTTTCTTAAGTCTAGTACAATGGTCAAATTTGAGTATAGCTACCTGTGGGCCCGAATAAGTTCAGCGACTTCTGGGGCATCCTACCATCAACGTTTTCTAAGTCGTACAATAATGCGCTAATAATGATGAGAGCAATGTTTAACCTAAAATCACTTAACCTAGTTTCGCATTAGACTGATCAATGAGATAAGTTATTCGATATTATTTACTTAATTTTACAACATAGGTCATTTGGAGTATATTTAACAGTATAAGCGATAAATGATTTAAGAGCAGACTGAAGATCGGCGATATTACCCCTGGCAAATTACATTATTAGGACCAAATCAAAGTATTCAATGAAAATTACACGTGGATTTCTGAATTTGCGTTACCTAAATTATAGCGAAGGTTATTTCGCTGGATTCACACAGCGAAGATTTATTATAGGCTAGAGGTGTGCTGAGTGATGAAAGATTGTAGTTTTGCCGCATTTTTAAAAGGGTATTTATATATTGAGCAACACTTACTCTAAAACAAAAGCAGCCACCCGGCTCATGTTTCTCTGAGAGTGCTCACCTAACATCCTTGCTTCATTAGCGGTGTACCTGTCCTTGTTGGAGAAGTTCGTCATGATCGACTCCAGGGTCTGCGAGATGGATAAACAGTTTTATGTGATTTAAAAAACGGTCACGTGTTCAAAACGGAGGCATACATGGAAATAATTTGAGTTTAGCACCTAGGTATGAAGGTTCATAATTAATTTTAAGCACTCAATCGATGCTTAAATGTAACGCACGAAATAAGTGGACAATAAACAAAGCATAAAGGTAATCATTCTTTCTTTAGTGGCGTCTCCCCAGGTCACACTTTCAAGCGTGTATCATAATTATGCCAGTTGCTCGTTATGATTAAATGGTACGTCAAAGTTATGGGCGAGTAATTGATGCGCAACCCTTGTTTAAAAGTAATAAATTAATCGAGTTACTGAAACATGCTCACTGATATTGAACGCTTAATCGTGTAATAGCCACTTTACTTTTGCATTGTTTAATTTTTTAACAAAGTTTTTCACACACACACTATCGTGTTTACGTGTTAATTAAACAATAACTTCAAACGAGGGAGGGATCAGAAAAAGTTATCATTTATTCACCACCTTTAATTGATCTGTGTTGGTTCAGTTATCTATAATAACTTAAGAAAATCGAGGTTTGTTTTTTACGTAGTTCATAACTGAATGACAATGGGAGAAATAGCACTTCAATATAAAATATTCAAACAAAAACAGGGAGATGAGTCCGTGAAAATTTACGTTTCTTTTTCAGAAAGACATTTCCAACAATATTCGATCAGCAGAACGCAGTAAAGGGAACAGTGAAAATTCACTGAATTTTCGAGGTTGACTTTCACAAGCGCGCTTTGTGGCCTTAATACTTATACCGCAATTGTTTAAACTTAAGTTCTGTACTCAACTCAAATTTAAATCCAATTGTAGTAAGGATTTTTTTAAATAGTAAACATTAACTGAGTCATGCCTACATTCAAGTTTAATTAATTATTTATAAAAATTGGGTTCGTGATTGCTGGTTGGTCAGAAACATTGTGAAATTCCCCTCCGTGGCCACCGATGGCGCACGTTGCGGTCAAAGTGTTGAGGTGCAAAAATTTCTTCGCTCCAAACAAGGGTGCACTCACCCCAGGGTCAAGTCGGCCGTTCTTCAGAGCCACGTCTGCGTAGTCGTCAAGCTCCTTCCGCAGCGTCTGGTCTTCTCTTAGCATCCTCTCTGGCAGGTCCGTCCGGTACACCTTATCTCGCAGGCGGGGGTTCCTCAGCTCCTCCAGCATAGCGTTCACCTGTGCAGCTTAGCAGTAAGTGGAGTTGTACATGCAGCGTTGGTTGAGTTAAGGATTGGGGATAAAAACAGCCACAAGAAATCATAGTTTTACCGAATTATACCGGTCGGCTGGGTTTATTCTTTGAATTGAATTCTCAAATAGTAAATTAATGCTGGTTTAATTACGCATAATGTTAAAAATTCACTTCTGCATGAAAGCTTCCATGCTTTTCTGCCAGAATCTGTATTCTGGAAGAAACTTCTCCTCGAAACAAATCATATTCTGCCGTCTTCATGGCTCGAAGGTACAGCATCACACTATGGACAAGAGTGGCCCTCGTTCTTTATCAGCTCTGTACTCGAGGTTCTTTATTAAAAGTCACCTGTAGTAAAAGAAGTTCTTGTGAAGATTATTGAAAACAAAGCAGACGCGTAAAAGTTTTTATAGGGGCAAAGTTTTTACTAGTTGAACATGAATTTCGTTTCCTTTCCCTAGGGTAAGAAGCTGAAAAATCATTTGAACTACGCCACTCTAGAAATGAAAGAGCGAATAAATATGTTTCTTTTTGAGTGTATAAGTGTCTCTTCTATACCTTTAGCTTATTTTTCTCCATAGATAATACTTTCAACTCACACCTATATTTGCAGTTTTACGTGGATTTTTCCCAGCCAGTAATGTAGAATTCACTCAAATTTATATTGGACATAAATAAACACCCAATCAAAAATGAGACAAATAAGCGAAATCAAGGGGACGATTAAAGTGTAGTTACTACATGTTGAGAGGTAAATTCAAAATTATGCTGAAGCTTACGTTATGTGTACTAAAGCCTATGTGGCAGTAGCAAATTTGAATTTATTAGAGTGTGTCGCAAGCTACTAGCGTATACGTACATACCATTCAGACCAAATTCAATCTACTCATTTAATTGCAAAAATGGAATCGACATAATATTGGCTAACGATTCACAGTAACAGCTGTATCAAAAACGAGGCGCAAATTTCAATACTTAAACAACCAAGAGCTGTTTCGGTTTTCCAGACGGGATCAGTCTGATGTGTCAAATCTTAGAGCAAAATCTACTCGGTGAATTTTTGAAAAATCGGAAAAATTACATTATGTAGTAAATAAATTATCCATTATGTGCGCTTGGACTCTCAATATGACCTCAAAAAATGAGAATTTAATACTTATCCTACATAAATTGGTTGAAGGTTTGTTATCAGCATTCGACTGCAAGGCATAAAAATTTCCTCCAAGAATGTGTGATACCATGAACCAGGAATTCTCCACGGAAAAATTTGTGCAGTTTAGTTGAAAATGCCTGTATTCGATTTCTTCTGCAGCTTTCCATCAAATAGAAGTCAATTCAAACAACTTAACTCAACGAGGACTGATGTATTGCTGATTGGCGTGGGTGTCTCACAGGGTTTAATCTTGAGGTCGTTTTAATTTCCCCTCAATTTCAAAGATATTGCTTGTGTCAACACCGGTCTTGTTATTTTATTAGCAGATGGGGAGTTATTGTTGATTGAAACAAATTGAAACAAGCCTGTTTCAATATGGTGATGAAAAATTGAGTTCTGGTTGTGAGCTAACAAGCTTAGGGCTTATATTGACAAAAAATTTGTTGAAATTCATCCTTTTCATAACGTTCAACTTATAAATCTAGGATAGTTTTTAATGGTTGGGTGCCCAAGTGGATGAAGTAAATCAGGAACTGAAGTGTTAATCTAAAACTTCAATTCTTGTCACACATGGGTCAACTTTACAAGAAGATATTGACGTGGCACAATTCATTCCGAGGTCATATTCTAATTCAAATAAGTTTCATTAACATTATACTGTTTGACAGTCTATTATTATATCATTTAATACATTGTTGTTTGTAGCCGAATTTCCTATCCGCACCAATAAAATCTACATTTTGATCAATACAGTTATTTGGAAAATACTTTTGGTGAAATATTATTGTTCATCGGTTTGTGATGTGCTAAATTCATGTATTTAAGAAAATACAGTGGCTGCCTCTCGAACATATTTTCAAATACTTCACTTCAAAGTAGATTTATTATGCTATCACATTTTGAACAGAAATCTTCGAAAGTTGCTGTACGCAATATTTAACAGGTCGCTCTCGTAGTAACATATTACCAGATGAAATACTTTCATAATACATATGCTTATACGTTCCTCAGGTCTGTCTTAAAATAGAAAAAAGGTTCGTCGCATATTAGAGAATTACAATTTAGAATTCGTACCCTGCGCACTTTAATTACCGTTTTCTCAGAGCACTTGAACCAAATGCGGCAAAAATATTTTATCATACCTTCTTTATTTAAATTTCACTCATTACTTTAAACTTCTTTGAAATCCCACAGTACATCGTAGTCACCTTAAGTTTGGACCTAATTTAATATTTAAATCTTTTACTTATATGTTTTAACAAGTTTTGCTCAAAACGAGTGCTACATAACATGATTCCAGCACTTACATTATATTTTCAGACCTTTGGGAGCCTATGGTAGATTAGGGCCCGGCCTTAATTTTTCCATGCACGCCCATGAGCTAATTTGACCGAACCTAATCTAACGTAGCTGATCTCTCCCTAAATTTTGGGTTATAACTTTTTAACACGAATTTTCAACGAAGAAACATATGTAGTGGCGTCATCGCCCAGTTTTATACTCAAGTTTTTTTTTTCAATTGCTTGTGTCCAACTTTTTTTGTAATTATTGTTAAATTGTTATGGGAAATTAAAATCATTCGGAAAAAGAACATCCCGAAATCGCTCAAACAAATCAAGACCTTCCAAATGTCTCTCAAAATTCTGTGTCCCCTTAAATAAAACTTCCAAATAAAGCACAATAATTTCATGCTTTGATTTATTACAAAAGTATACACACGAACAATGGTTTAACACGTTAACTGAGGCGAGTTAAACTGAAGTTCAATATTCAACTCAAATTAGAATTCGATAAATTTTAGAAATTTTTTTAGAATTTAGAGAAAATTTTGAGAAAGAACAACATTAAATAAATGGTGCCTTCTTTTAGGTCTTATTAAGCATTCATAACAATTGAGTTTGTGACTGCAGGTCAGTCAGTAAAATTATGAAAATCTATTCAGCGACCCCGGGGGGTCCCTTCGCAGGAAATGTGTTTATGTAACTTCGGACTAAATTACATTCAAGCATCTATAACTTTACGTTACTAAATGCAGAACATTCATGAATTTTTCGACGATATTATAGTCATTTATTTTATGAGTGCTTGTGAGTAATTTACCCTAATTTCTATCATTATATGTAGAACGCATTAACTAAAATACCATAATTTGTGTTCAATGACTGATTGAAAATTGCTGATTACTCATCATCAATTGACATTATTATTATCAATGTTATATTATTCATCATACTCCATTGTCCAGTACCATTCACCATTCCCAATTTGGAATTTTATACTTATGACGAAGACGTGCACGCACCGCAGTGTTGCTGGCATCCATGACTTTTTTCGCCTTGAGGAACTTTTCCACGACCTGGCGACCAACCATTTCACGCTTTTCCTGTTTATCTTGCATCACCTGTGAAAATGACCACAGTTAGAGAAACTAAGCGAAATAAATATCTCTATAGGTTTACAATGAAAAAAATATATTTTCAGCATCTAAGGAGCTTTTAAATAATGTGTCTGGAGCAATTTAGTTATTCGTTAGGAAAAATATCAAGTTCAGTATAAAACTTAATAATTTTTTCTAAGATACACTTTGCAGTGAGCGTAGTGTTTTATGTAAGATCTTATATCATTTACCACGTCTTTGCTAACGTTTCATTAACATTAACGAATACTCGTTTTGCTAATTAAAAAAATGTTTATCAAAAAAATTTTAATAATGGTTTACCAATCAAATAAACATCAAGTTGAAATTACGTTCCAACAAAACGGAGCTATAACTCATGCTGCTAGGAAATTACTACTTTTCAAAAAGGTTTTCATGTATTTTGGCACGCTGTCATTCTTTCATCATTCCTGGACTAAGTTCAATTGATTTCCTTCTCTTCAGAAGAAAGATAAGTTGTATTAATTGATATGCGTTTCCCATTTTGAACCCGAATATCACCAAACATCAGCACCAGGATTTTAGGGATGATGAAAATGAATCGCTCTTAAGCAACACAATTTTTTTAAGACTTATGGAGACAAAGACGCATCAAATTAAGTATACATTGTAAAATGATGCTAACCACAGTGTTGAGACGATTAATCGCATTCAAACTAAAATAATCGGAAAATCGGAGTTGGATCACGGCATCGAAGACGTCCTAAATTTTATGGAATCGAACGGTTTTTGGGGCCGAAAAGTTGAAAATGAGATTATTGACTAAAAACGTCCGAAACCTTTCCTATATCACGTATAGACGTTATTTATCCCGTGTTGGCCACTGTAACCCCTAAAATCACCCCCCAATGCCCCCCGCCCACTCCTATCAAATGCGCTCCGTCAGACCAGCTACGGCACTGCTTAGCTGTGGTTGGCTGCTCCATTTTTTTCTTTTTATTACACCTCTGTCCATTCATATGAAAGGTTCAGTGGTCTCTTGACCTTCTTAGTGAGCGGTTCTGTGCGTGTGCATTCTTTGAAATATCAAAAATATCAAATGCCGCAGTCCGCTGTGCCGAAAATCTGTTGAGGCTCATCGAAAAGCTAGTGAAAGTGTTGAAGGTGAAGAAATTGCTGAAAGTACAGTGAAAAGACGAAAACTTCTGTCTAATACTGAACAGAAAAAGCATTTGAACTACTATTTGAACGTTTGAATTACCAAAGGCAGCGCAATGGCCACGCGGCTGCACTGCCCTGAGGGTGACCGCACTGCAGTTTGCAGCCAGTATTAGTGACTTTTTAGTGGTAGACTTATTACAGCCATGGAAGAGTTATCTAGAATGTTTTAGATTTATTAAATATCATATCAGAATATTATTAGTGTAAATATTATCATTGTGAATCGAACAAAAAACAATTCTACAGTATAATTGCTTATTCGAATGTTATAAACATGCTGTGAATACCTCAGAGCCTATTTCACTCCTGAAGTATTTTTTATTTATTTTTAAATATCCCATAGGAAAAAACCTTTCGATTCCCTTGAGACCGATTCCGGCATCCAAGCGCTGACTTTTTTACTATACTCAAACTTATTTTTCCTTTGCACTTCCCTCTGACGAGCAAAGTCTCGTCAAAAGACTCCCTATTCCTCGTTTCCATCTTGTATTTTTACAGAGCAGCATGTCTAACCAAATAACATAAATGGAAACACTTAAGAAGCCCAGGATGAGTGTTGCGCAGCCAGTTGCTTCACAGCAGTTGGATGAGAAGAGTGTGTGTTTTACACGTTGACGTCGGATAATGACATATGTGTACCACTTGATGAATTGCTAATTTACGCACAGGCCCACATGAATACCATTTTAATTATGTCACTGCATTTTTACAAAATGGATTTTTACGTAGTAGGTAAAATATTATCGTGCATATATGGTTTTAACACTTCTTAAGGGAACCATTTCCGAGCATCTCAGTCCAAGATGAGATTTTCCTGATTGTTTTTTATTGCTTTAAAAGAGTTTGAGATATGTCCCCGAATGTCTGTAGAAATATCAGGAACGTATCCCAGAGCTAGCGCCCCCCCCCCCCCGAGAGGGGGAGAGCATCCCCCTTTCGGACCTTTTTTTCATTTATGAACCTAGAGCAATAAAATTTGGTACACTGATAGGAAATGCAATTTAAAATCATTTACCTTCTATGAAAAAAAGCGATTTTCCTGAAAAGAAAATGGGAAATCATAGCAAACGACATTTTTGGGGGGTTTTCTAAATGCTTCTTCTCTGACAGTTTTGAGCTACAGTGATGATTTTGGTATCATTGGATGCAGAATAACGTGGACATTCCAAAAAATTAAATGCTTTTCCTCAAATTTCAAATTTTACACTAAAACAATGAACAATTTTTATGAATAAAAACAAACAAAAAATTCAAATTTATGACGTCATAACTTTGAAACAAAAATGAATTTTCAAAAACTATCTAAATTTTTGGAAAGTTCTCGTTTTTCCGCATCCAATGATATTAAAATAATTACTGTAGCTCAAAAACTGTAGGAGGAGAAGCATTTTAAATCTTAAAAATCTTTTTAAATAACATGTAAGTTTTCAAGACGTTTTTCATAACTCCGAAGTTTACAAAGCTAGAGCAATGCGGTTTGTTGCATTTGAAAGTGAAATGTGTGCTCTAAAAATGCATTCGAGGGATTTTCCAAATTCTTCATGTAAAACTTTCCGTAGATTTTTTTAACCTAAAATTATAACTTTTACCCTACCTCTTTCAAAAAAATTCATATAAATTCGAAATGAAATAAATCAAAAAAATCCCAGTATGCATTTTTAGAGCACACATTTTACTTTCAAATGAAACAAACCGCATAGCCCTAGCTTTGTAAATTTCGGAGTTATTATGAAAAATATTTATTTGTGTTTTTTTTATTTTAAGGAATAATTAATTTTCCATGCCCCAAATTAAAAAAAACTTCCTCCATAAAAGTTGTTACGAATGTGGAGGTCTAGTAATCTGCAAATTTTCATAGACGTACGTCCAATAGAAAAAAAGTTTCCAGTTTTTGGAAATGGTTCCCTTAAAAACGATAATATGTATCCAAGAGTCAAATCGGCCTTCCAGTTCTGCTGCATACAACCAAACTAGACCAACCGTAGCAGTCGCGCAAACGTATAAAACGGGTTAATTTTTTTATCACTTTATCAGCTGTTATAGTCCGACCAGAATGAAATGATCGTTTAAGGGCGGTTCCCAGAAATGCACGGTCCCAAATCACAAACCCCTACCCGTCAAAAATATTAGACAACAACGATTATTTAGGCGGAAAACAGGTAACTTTAACATCTATTAGTAAAATATATTAATTAAAATATTCTCACATGCATTAAGTTATGTGTGCATATTAAATTTATAATGTCGGCACTCTTGGTACGTTTGAAACAGCTTTTCACATGAATTCATACATTGTTTCCACATTTTAATCATGTTCAATTGAATAATTATTATTGGTAATTATTGAATTGTTAATTACTTGATTATTCCAAATACATATTCTTGGTTTTATTATTTTTTCCTGCCTTAAACAAAACAAATAATAGATTAGTTGCCCCTTAATACTATTTGTATTCAAGAAAATGCACCCCTGGCGGCAATTTGGCAACGTGGATGACGTTTCATGTCCCGCCTCCAAACGGTCATTTCATTATGGTCGGACAATAGTTGCTAGCAACATTAGCGAACTCCTTACAAAAATAATAAGGTGAGATTGTAAAATTCAACTTTTATGACAAGTTCTTTTTCTTATTTTGCACTAGCTCAGACAATTGTGATACTCGTATCTACGAAAACTCATCAAGATAATAGTTTGGAAAGAGACCGGATGAAAGAGAGGGAAATTGAAGATAACTTTTCGTAATTTTTGGTACAATATTCTTGAAAGTCCAGTTATGCTGTAGACATCCTTAATTTGTCTGGCGTTCATCATATTAGATCAAAAAATCATTACTGGTTCCCAGGGGTTCGAATGTATAGGAAGAAAATGTGACGAAAGAGTAAAATTAAGATTAACATTATGACGTAAAAGGAAGATATTTCAGAAAGCAAGCTGTACATGTGTATCGAAAAAAACAGTGAACAAGTTTCAAATCAAACATTTTTCATTTATGCTCTCGAGTTAATGTTTAAAATATTAAAACACCTTCTATTTCCCTAAATTACTACGAATAAAATGTGTGTATTCTGTATTATGTGATTTATAGTCTTGAATTTCTTCGTTAATTGATGTTTAATATATTGAAACTCTCGTTATTTCACTAAATTCCAGGGAATAAAATGTCTGCCATCAGTATTATGTGATTAATGGTCTTGAATTTCTTCGTTAATTAGTAAGCACGGAGTCACTTTATGGAGTCTTGAAGAAAAAGATTCGGTATGGCGTTAGTTACTTCGTTCGACTGTTGATTACTAGCCAAGCAAAACATGCAAGTATCGAAATAGTGGCGAAAATCATGGCATTTCGAAACAGTTGGAATTGTGTAGGAATTGCCAGGAAATTTGGTGTCGACTCATTATCAATTATCATAACATTCTACAAACATAAGGATAAAATAGCAATACAATATTTTTTTACCACTTAACTTTCATGAGCGTACATGTTATCTATGTATTTAACAATCAGTAGTTTTATAAAATAAAGGTCTTATGAATGTGCCTGTCGAAATATTCAGGGTAAAATTACTCTTTTCAGCTTTGTATTTTTTCCCACCTATCTAAACTAAATGACTTTGAATTTCACTACTCTACGAGGTGTGACATCCAGAGAATTGATTAAAGAATAGTGAAAAATGCGCACTGAAAAGACAGATAGCATTTACATAGTTCTTCAATTTTCATCCAGCATAAACGATAAATAAAATTATTTGGAATTTTAGAATGTCTAGTTAGTAAATTTTAAGTATTAATAATTTACCACATTAATGTAACACAAAGCTTTTAACCCAATAAAATCACGTTAAAAATAAAATAATTCCTCAGTACAGAAATGAATGCCCTCCCCACGAATAAAAAATAAAGATCCCTCAAAGAAAGCGCATTTTATACGCAGAAAACGGAGTGAAAATATTCCGAAACAGAACCAAATTATCTCATAATGAAAGTAAAATACTCCGAAATGTGAATAAAATTACGAATGAAGTAAAACTGTTTAAAACCTGTGATAAAATACCTCGAAATGGATACAAAAACACTTCAAAGCTGACATCAAACTTTCTGGAACTTACTTTGAAGATTTCGTCTTTGCGCGACAAAAAGACATCCTCATCCAATTGCGGCACGAGCATAATGGGAATCACGCTGATGTCCATGTCCTTGAACGTATTCATACTCCAGGTCTCTGGTTCCCCGTTGATCTTCTTGAGCAGCCAAGTTTGCAGGGACAGCATGTACTGGGCCCTGACCCCCGTCCCTTCTCCTCGAGACTCCTGGTTCCCAGGACAAGACCCAAACCTGGACCCAGTCGTCAGCGTACCCATGCAGCGGCGTACTTCTTCGTACCTGGGATTTAGGATGGCCGTAAACTTCGATGCGAACTCACACTCCATCTTCCCTGTTGCAGTTTTTACCAATGCTATGCTCGAAAAAAAATCATAGGGCACTGGGTGAAAATATGTTTGTTCGTTGCGCAACAATTTCGTAGCTGCAAATATTCATTTCTAGCATAGCACAGATAAAATTTTATTTAAAAATTGAGTGTTCTCAAGAGAACTGGGCAACACGGACGTTAATATAAGACCAGTGGTAAGAAAAGAACCATTTGGGGAGGAAAACAAGGGGCGAATAAACTGACGTAAACGGACTCGGGCTAATGTTTACACGATGAACGGCGTGCAGGACAAAAATTAAATTGCTGTATTAAGGAGAGGAGCTGCATGTAAATTTATACCATTAAACCCACGCTTAAATAAGAACAAGAAACCCAACACGTTGAAAGGCTAAGCTTGTGATGGATTATTAGAAAAATACTTGTAAGCTGCAGAAACGGAAAACTAATGTATTCACTAACTAAATTGTTAATTGTTTATGCCAGATACTGGAATCATTCCCCCCCCCCCCCCCATATTTTGTGACTATTCTTAATTTGCTGACGGTCTGATCAATCGATCGCCTTCACCTGGGAGCTGGGGTTAAAGGCAAATGATTTTAGATAAATAAGAACCTATTTTAACCCTAGTTCTGTACCAGCAGTATTTCTCCCAGAACGCGGCTCCTATATAGTGATGATAGCAAAGCTAAGAAGATAAATAGAAGAGGTTATAAAGGATTCTCTTCTATTTGCTGAACTTGCACTTCACTCACCTTCTTTTTCACTTTAGGTTAAGAAGGTAGAAAAACACTTCTACAACTGAATGGTAATAATGAAGAGATCAATAAATACGGATAAAGATGTTTCATAACCGGTGTTATGATACTGAAACTACTCATCATTTCTCGACGGGCAACATTTTCTCAAAACAAATGGGCAAACGCACAGTTTTAAGACGGTCAGCCTATTTTTCAAACATGTTGGGCCAAACACTCACAGTCTATTGATGGTCGTTTGATCGTTGATCCGCGTGAGCATGGTGAGAGGCAGATAGAAGAGGATCTCCCTCATGTTGGTGATATTTTGATCCCTCCAGTCGGTGGGGTTCCCCAATTTCTCCATGAGGCGCTGCTTTTTCATGCGAGAAGCCTGTTCGAAATAAAAAAAACATTCACTTTGTGATTAAACATAGCACAGTGTTCAATCACCGTAGATATTGATCACATGTCGGTTCAGGTTGAGAAACGTGAGAGATACGTGAATGAAGCTTTACATGCATTGTTTATTGAGAACTAAATTCACTTTAAAATAACTTCGGTAGACCATGGTTAAGCAAAGTTAAGTAAAAGGAGCAACTCCATATTTAAGACAATTTCATTTTAGGGAATCTGAATATTCAAGTTGATTCTCTTGTAAGATGGCTTTACTTTCAAGATAACTTCTCATTCAAGATAACTTTTCAAAGCAAATTTTTCTTGAAAAGGAAATGTTTTAGTAGAGAACATTTTTGTTTAAGGTAGCTTTTCTGTATCAAGATAAGTTTTCTTTCACGGGAACTCAATATTTGCGGTAGCTTTTCATTTTAGGATCATCAGAAATAAATTTTATTCAATACATTCAAAAAAGGGCGTACAGAATAAAAAATATCGTACGCGTAACGCATTCTTGTTGTTCTTCATGTGCATGCTTTCCCAATGCAACTTGATGGTACTTGTCCATCGGTTTTGCTACAGATATTTGAGCGTCTTCAATAACTAAGTTTCAAGCACAAATGTATCTAAATGCACTGTAATGAGTGTGATGAAATATCAGAGACTATTCAATTAAACGTGACTAACACGATTTAAAATTATATAACATTTTAAAGGATGGGAAGTTTCTCCCTTAACTGGAGGAAATTTTAAAACGAAATCGACTTACGCAGTGCAAATCTTCTCGCTTCCAAGCTGTTCGCAAACGTTCGGGCGAGTAAAATAAGGTACGAATTAAATGGACCAGGTGTACAAAGCTTACTGATAAATTTACTTTTTGACGGCATCTGCTCCCGCTCTAGTCTTTAAGGATATCTAATCTATAAGGATAAATTGTGAACCCATGAGATTTAAATAAGGTGGAAAATACTGAATTTCTCTCAGATGATGAGAGGAGAGAAAAAGAAAAATTAATCATTTAACCCGATCAAATGAACGTATTAGCAATGCACATTTTACTCATGCACGATTTTTGTTAATAAATTAAAATACGTTGTTAAAAACGTAGGCCTTATATCGAGACATGCAAAGGAATCAAACTAATTTATAATTCATGTGTTGAAACATAACGAACCATCAGTTACAAAATATTTGAAAATAATTTCTGTCCCTGCATTAAGAGATGAAATTATGTTCAGAAACTTGAAATTAAGTGTGAACGTTTAATTTCATCAGTAAATCCACCCTCTGAATTTAGGGTTCCTAGAGCCATAGTTAAGTATGTATCGTTAAAAGAATGGCCAAAGTTAAAAAGCTTTAGTAACAAAGAAACGTCAAAAATTCATTCAAGCAGCAAAATATTTAAATTACTGCGTTTTCCTGGCTTTAAGGTTAAAATTATGCAGGCGTTGGGGTTGCATTCAAGGGTTTGAACTTGGTAATATAAAGAATTTAAAACCCACCAACAAACAATAAACTTTAAATCCATCATCATCAAGACACTAGTTTAGAATTCACCTCATCGGAAAGATATTCATCATTTACTAGAACTTAAAAGTTGTCAGCCAAAATAGACAGAAAGTTAGCTTGAATCATACATGCCGAAGATGTAATACATTCTAAAACAAAAATGTTCTCATTTTTGTGAACAGAATATGTAAACCTGATGTAAAGGTATTTAAATAAAGGCATTCAAATACTCCAAATACTTGGCATTCAAATACTCCGAATACAAGGCATTTATGTGTAAATGCTAAAAACTAAGCTAAGCTCTGAAAAAGTTATAAAAGTATCGACCACGAAAAAAAAAATAATCCATGCGATGATCATCTCTTACCAACCTACTTCTAAGATAATCAAGCAGAAACATGATATCGTAAAGACCAAAAAGAGATCAAATATGCAGATATATTAGAAATTATCATTGTATAAATGCAATCGATTAAAAAGTTGCCAAAATTTCCGCCAGTCTGGAAGTAAAAATTGTCAAAATGTTCTCAGGATCGGACATCAAAAAACTATCCCAGCAAAACCGCGGATTCCAAAAATACTCACTACAAAAACACACATGTTCACACTCGCATTTTCTCGGTTGATTTGCACCATCTAATGTGTCTGGAATCACCAGTCGTGAAGTAACCCTAAAAATGTTTGTGATGAAGATGGTAACGGAATTGTTTGTCATTATCTGGTGGCAATAAAATTCGTTATTATTTATTTGTTACCCCAGTGTCTTTTGGATACTTGTGGTTGTGAACTCTTAAGAATTTGTTGATTATTACAATTTTCAAGAAACTTAAGGCGGTAGATTTGGTAAACTAGCGCTTATTTTCTTTGTTTCATTATTAGTTTATAGAGCCTGGATTTCCAGCATTTGTTCTTTTAATACTATAACTACTTTCAGTGTAAATGAAAAATTGCATTTAGCGCAAAAATGTCAATTTACTATGAACGTATTTTGACCAGGCACAAAGGCGAAAAGTGGTCATTGTGCCACAAATGACTATAAAATCTGCACAAAGTAGTAGTAGACGAAGAAGAGGATAATTCATTACAATGAAAATTTTTCGAGATGCTGAAAATGACCTCAATTTATGCTGATCCTTTGCAGTTTGTTTCAAATGCGGTTTCTCTTTTGTTGTCTTGGCGTTTGCATTCGCAAATCCAGCTTGGAAAAAATGTTATCCGTTTTTTATAGCTGCTTATAAAAGAAAACTGCTGAATTGTCGTCAAAACTTGCAAAGTTTACGTGCGATTTGGCGACAAATAAGAACTATTGGGCTTTAAATAAAAACTCTTTTGCTATAATATCTGCAGTATCAACATTTTTTAGTGCAATTTTTACCTTGTTTTTTGCGTTATTTTGACCACTCTTTTTAGGACCAGATATCCGGGTTCTAAGAATGAATATATCTGAGCAGGTCAGTAGTTTGCTTGAGGAACTTGAAAAGCGAGAAAATTTTTAGGAAAAACCATTTTTAAAAGAAAATGATAGCTGGACTCCCAAATATTTTACTATTAAATATGATTAATTTCCTCGGTATTAATCTTATTCTTAAGTTCCCCATTGTTTATAATGAGCTGCCTTCCCGCTGTCCTAACAGGTGCACGCTAAAAATATTTTTTTCAGAACGGCAGAAGAAAATACTCAATAAGTTTAACGAATGCATAATGTTATCCAAGAACTAGCTCCCGAAATTAGCTTTTAGTTTGAGCAAACATGAGCAACATCAATTCCATACCACTCAATAAATATGGCGCAGTAATTTCTCGTCATTGATGTGTGTATTTTTCGTATGTTGTAGTTTTCTAGACAGTCAGATGGTGCAACTCAACCAGAAAAACGTATCAAAACTTGTTTTTACAATACAGCATTACAAGAGTAGATAAACCCTTTTAATCACACTTATTAACGAATCACGAAGAAACACAATTACAACCTGACAAAAAAGCTTCACTCAAGGAAACGCACATTACGCACACTCACACTAATAAATATGCAGCGTATCGAACGTAGGTACACTCTCATTAAAAAACACATGGCATACGCAGCATAGGTTTTTCAGAAAACAAATACAACATGCGTTTTACGTACAACATTTGCAAACTTTCAGACTGTAGACCGAAAGAAAACGGAGTTATAGAAACATTTCTTCGACATCCGACCACACGTCGATCGAATTGAATTCATTGAACAGAAAAATTCGTAATGAGAAAAATTTATTATCATATCAAAATTTGTATTGGGGGAATCCAAGCAGCATCCTTGAATTACAGACATGACTTGCACATCCATTTCTTTCAAACATGGATTATTTGTGAATGGAAAACATCCGTGAAGGGGCGACACATCCATATGTTACATGGATCCCTTTTCCACTGTTCTCATGGGTTGATGAGATGACAACCCACATAGCAACCTAACTTTATAGAACGAAATGGGATCACACAGCAAGTACGTGCCACACACAGTACAAACACCTTTGCATTACTGCACAAACTCATTTCATACGAAAACTTATACAAGCGCTATAAATACACAAGAATAATAATTATTTTCTCAATCATTGTTAAAAAAATTAATGGATTAAACTTCTTAATCTTCGACTTCGTAACATGAGTGCGAAATTTCCTGGAAATTAAATAATAACTTCTTCAACGTTATTTTTCGAGGACTTACTGATTTTACGATAACAAAAATTTCAGCTCGACATTTTATTCTTATGTTTACATTCAAATTACGAGGCTCAATTAATGTGTCAGGTGTACTGTACACGACTTTGTGCAAATCAAATGAACTTTTATTTTTCTTCATAGTCGAACCTTAGTCAAGCCGTTGATATTATCGACCCTTTTTCTTAAAATTATTCTCACCTACTGCAAAAGTAAAAAGTATCAAAGATAAATAAGAAATTGAAATTCGTGCATACCCTCATTCCATCAAATCCATACATTTCTACTGGAGACGTGTTAATGCATTTCTGTACTTCAAAATTCGTGGGAGTCATTCTAACAGCTTAAACGCTTCCTCCTACCTGTTTTCGGAGTCAAAAAACACACTGATCACGAAAATTGCTAACAGTTCTGGGACAAGTATTGATCATAACCAATGACAGACAAGTGTCTAATGGTTCACAGCCAATGGCAGACAAGTAATGATTTACAGCCAATGGCAGACAAGCAATGTGTTATAGCCAATGGATGGCAACAAATGATTTACAACATAAATCAGATATTCAAAGAGTTTGCCACTAATATTCTCTCGGCGCATTCCATACGAAACGAATGAGCACTGGCGTCAAATAGCACGTTGGAACAGAATCCTTCACGGTGCAAACTCACTCTATGTATTCAGATGAATTCATTTTTAATTTATTTTTTCTTCTCTCATAGAAATATCCAAAGCAAAAACTCTCTGAATTATGACCCGTAGTTACAAAAGAGAGTCTGATTCAAACATGTGATATTCAAAGAGTAGGTATTACAAGAATCAAAATCAAGTTTTTTTTTAGCTAGTGGTAACACTAATTCGAATGAATCTTTGATCAGTTCGAACATTTACTCTTCGATTTCTGAAAACATCATGGTTCTGAGCATGATATTCTCTATAAAGGCTCCCAGCAGAGCCCATTGATGGATCGTGCATCACATGCAAGTCCTGTGTTCAGAACATAAAAAATGTGAAGCGTTCAGATTTTTAGAATACTTTGATTACGGTTTTTCTGTTGTAGAATATCTCAAAAAATATGCTGAGAACCTTATGTCGACAAACAATTTAAGACCCTCGACAATGAAAAAGTCTGGCAAAATGAGACAGATTCATAAGTATCGCAGATTATTAAACATGCACACGAATGTGCGTTTTATAATATTTATCTGATTTTGAAAGCAAATTTGAAATCAGAATGTAAATTGCGTTTCTCAAACAAAAGTTATGATGAAAGGAAGGTATTGCTTGTAACGAACATGTTGATTATAAATTGGCATTTTACAAATAGTGTTTCAAAAGAACGTGTATCGCACGAAGTTTCGTAAGTACAGTGTGTTGCTAGAAAGATGTCACTCTACAGCCCCTACAGCGACTTTCTTTGGAGTCCTGCCATTTTGGGCCAAATTTTCCATACCTTTTCCTGTCGAGGGTCTTTAACAATTGTTCGCATTGATTTTCCACAAACAAGCGATACATTTGTAAAATCACTACCTAATGCTGCTATAATGCACAATTTCAAATATCAATACGTGTTTGTGAGCCCGGGTGAACTGCCTTCCTAAACAAACTCCCCCGATAACTGTCCCAATCCGACAAACTTCCGACCAGTTGCCCTCACGCGACAATTATCCTTGAAAAAGTTTTTCTAGATGGTCTCAGGTATTTAAAACAAACAAAATGTAAATTCGTGCGTTGCAATTACTTGACATAATTAGACGTCATTAGCAATTGTTTGACATCATTAAAAATCTATGCTAAAAATCTAGTTGTAAGCTTCCAACGTTTAAATGATAAGCTGTAAACGTCTCTGTCGAATGAAAAAAAATTCAACATTCAAACACAAAACTTTTTATGTGTTGCGCTGAGTTTTGATGAATTAGGTTAAATTTGGACAAGTTGATATATATCAAATTAAGGCTCGTAAGGTTTGGTTAGTTAGGTTAGGGCAAGCCAGATTAGGTCAACTCGGTTAGGTTGGTTAGGGTGGGGTAAACTAAACAAACATTCATAGGCTATTCTACTGGGACAATTGTACGGAGGCGATTGTAAAAGGGGCAATTGTCTTGTAGGACCAATAATAATTGTCTTGTGAAGGCAATTGTCCTTTGGGGGTTGTAGTTCTGTGGGGGTAGTAGTTCTGTGGGGGCAATTGTCTCTGGGGTACAATTATCCTGTGGAGGCAATTCTCCTGTGGCGACAATTATCTGGGAGTTTAGTAACTTAGAAAGATCAATTATTGACCCAAATTAGACTGGATATATTATATTACATTATTTTAGTATAGGACGAACTAGACAATGAAGCTCTCGCGTTGTCTACGGTTCATCAAATATGATTTAAATCATTCACGAGCAGTTTCTCTAATGCTGCAAAAATTTTTCCCCGAGAGCAAAGTGCTCATATCTCTAGATGTTGAAGCTTGAGGTTGAACATTCACACAGAATTCTGTCTGTGTTTGCAGTGAGGAAAAGCTCATTATTAAAATTCTGCTTCAACTCAGGGCAATGTCATTCGGACAGATCAGTGATCCCAAACAAATATTTCCAGTCGCTTATCATGCACATTTGAGTGAGTATTCTTCTGGTTTTATTGAAAGTTTTCGGGTTGTTCAGTAGCTGAGAGTTTATTGTTCCGCTTAAATATTTGTAAAGTTCCGCAGATGCGAGTGTGTTCTACACGATAGATGTTTTCCATTTTCTTAGAAGTCATTCAAGATTTTGAACAATTTTAAGTAGAATATTGGTGACGAGAGACGATTTGAAGTGAAATTATGGCAATAAGAGGCCATTTCTAGCAAAATATTGGCTACAAGTGACAATTAAAGTGAGATATCGGCAATGAGAGGATGGTCAGAAATATATTGGCTGCGAGAAACAATTTAAGATGAAATATAAAGAGCATCAAGAATTTTGACTAACAAATTTGAAATATAATAGAATCCTTTTGATTAAATACATTGTTCGATGTCGCATGTGTTGGACCCTTCAGAGAACTGATAAGGAAACGTGGCCTAGTATGTTGCGCTATTCTTAAAATTTGAGACTTTACAATGGCTTCAGCACACAATTCGCCCCATTACGGCACAATGCGTTACGAAACCACACAAAGGCAATACGGCTCTCAAGCAGTGAACACAACGCACTTCACAAACACTGGTACTCAGGCAGTGATTGTCAGCCAATATCAGACAAAGAAGGCTTCGCAGCCAATAGAAGGCAGGTAATGACTCACAGCAAACGAGAAACGAGTATTGTTCACAGCCAATGGCAGACAAGCAATGGTTTATAGCCAATAGCAGACGACAAATGGTTCACAACCAATGGCAGACAAGTAATGGATTATAGCCAATGGCAGGCGACAAATGGTTCACAATCAATGATTCACAAGCGGTAGTAAACAAGCAAAATAACACGAGCAGTAGAGCACAACCGCTTGCACTTACCGTCAGAACGCCGGACGTCTTAATATTAGCGAATAGGACCATAAAAGTAAGATTAATAACAGCACTATCACAAACCCATATAGGCTTGATTAATAACAGCACAATCACAAGTCATGATTATTAAATTGGCAAACATAACTTAACTTTCTACTAAAATAATTCGAAAGTGAAATTTTCAGTCCAAAATTTCGTTTTAGTGAGTTGTTTCAAAAGGAAATACTGTGAAAAGTGGTCGTAGCAATGTTCATTATAGCCATCATAAACGTATTAAATTCAACCTAACTATATGCTATTCATTTCAACTAATTATAAATGGTGTTTTTAATGTAAATACGCGGCCCGAAAAAAATATTTCATAAATTTTGATAGAATGAACGCATTTTTAAAAATAACACTGCAGTAGAATTCTGAGACTTAAATCATTAATTTGGTACCTACTTATTCATGATACAACAGTCAAAATAAAAATCAGAAGACACAGTAAAATTCATTCTGCTTTGAAACTGCAGCCATGATGACAAACTGGACAAAGGAGCAATTAGCTTTCATAAGCATTGCACACTTCTCTAATGAAAGGAGTATTGTCCCAGCCCAGAAAAGTTTCAAGCGTGACGGTGTGACAAACCGACGGATCTGACTCAAGACAAGGAGATGCCATCATCTCAGAAATAAGATTGATCGGTCCCACCCTCACCAGTGCTGCAATGAGAAGCATGCGGACACGCGCCCAATATTCCTTGCACTCGAGTGGATGCCACATGAAGAATTTTATCTTCAAAAATTAGTTTAAATGAAAAATATAAATCTAAGAATTCTACTGCCGTTATGTTTTTAAATATCCGTTCACTGAATGAAAAATTTTTAAAAAATTTTTCGGGTCCCGTATTTTAAAAAAACACCCTGTACATCTATGCCAGTAAAACACACAAACACCTTATTTTTATTTTTACACGTCTCCTATCATCTTAATTTGTTATTAAACACGGAAACGTGAAAAAATTATCTTGAAATTCTACTGCGCCAAAAAACTCCATTTTACACATTGTTTTTCACAAACATATTTGAAACACAATCTTGACGCGACATAATCAGCTGAAACAAAAAAAAAGTTAAATTCGCTGTAAAAATAGTATGGTAGTGAAATAGCATGGCAGTGAAATGCCTATAATTCTCAAATGGCTGTTCATGGAACCTGTTAGAAAATTACAATCTAAAATGTTAGTTCAATAAACTTATAATTTTCATAAGAAATAATGGTCGGAAAAGTAGACTTCTATGGATTTTAGATAAATGCATGATTTGAAATCATTCTCCATTTTCATATAGCACCTATCATATATAAATCAAATAGTGAGGTTGTGTTTTTGAATATGGAAGGTCTGACTTAAACAATCAAATGGAGTGCGCTGACGCGAAACTTATGAAACTCGTGTGCTTGAGAGTACAGAAAATCATTAAAATAAAAACAGTAATGTGTCAAAAAAATTTCTTGAATCAATGAAATCAGAGATCAAATCAAAATCAAAATTTAAAAAATCAAATCAAATCAAAAATCAAAATTTCGGTGAATAAAAAAATAAAATCTACCTATTCTGAGTCAAAATTATCAATATTTTATTTGACGTTTGATACGTGGTACCCTATACTGTCACTTTCCCTCTAACTCTCAAACTAAATCAAAATGGAAGAAAAATATCTCAGTTTGCTCACTTCAGGCTTTCTCCTAACGTTGTATGATGTCAAACAGACCTAAGTAAGAGATCATCTCTTGTGATCATCTCATTCTACTCATTCTTTGCCGATCTTTAAATACACCGTACACCTTCGCTGTTGCATCTTCGAGCACAACTCTCCAACTCACCGACTCATCCCTTAGCATGGACCGGAGCTGTTGGATGGCGTCGGCCTGAGTGATGTTGGTGTCGATGATGATCTGCAACTCGTCCCTCACTCGCTGGGCATTGTTCAGCTTGTTCCTCTGAACGTATGTGAGGACGTCGGTTTTTAACGTCGAAATCGGGCCGGCCTGGGGTAGACAAGAAGCAAGAGAGTGAGTAATATAAAAATTTCGAGAGCACAAGACGAGAAAGAGTAACCGATGTAGAAACTTCAGGACACAGCGAAAGAACATGACCGAGGTAGAAAATTTAGGAAGCCAAGACGCCACCTGGTGAGATGCGATTGTCTCATAGAATTCGTGACATGATAAGGCTTTATTGAAAAAACATGAAAAGATAAGTAAACTTTCGAAGTAGCGACTAAAATGGTTCGTCAACCTACAAGGAAAAAGTTAATGCGATCTGGTATTGCCAACAAAAATACGAGAAAAGTATTATTTTGCTACTGAATCTTTGTAAAAAACTTTAACGTATTTAACTTCCGCGTAAAGGAGTAAATGCATTTTAAATTTCAGGAGCCTTCCCAATGTATAAGGAAATACATGCTCTCTCACCCCGACAATGTTCCAGAAGCGATCAGGAAGGGACCTGACTTCGTTGATGGACAGAGAGCTAAGGTTTCCGCTGGAGAGTAAGTCCTTTATGGTGCTGTTGAAGTCAGCGAACGTGTCCGAGTTCATGAACCGAGAGGTTCTGAAAACGAAAGCAAAGTTATTGAAAAGCACTTGTAACTTTTGTTGATGTCATGTGTTCTCCACACGGGACAAAAAGATAAAAACTAGTACAATTGACTAAGAGAATATTAATAATTTGGACAAATGAAATAAACGTTCAACATTTAAACTGATGACACACAAATATCGGCACAATGGGATGTATGAAATACCACTACGTCCATGATTGACGCTGTTCATCTAGTGCTCAACTCAGCATCAGCTGGTACTTAAATTCCTGCTGTGATGATGTCAAGTTGGAGTTCTGCACACAGTGTTTGCATACTGTTCAAGTAATGAATGACAGGTCCAGCACTCGAGTACTGAGAGTACAGCTGTACTTGCTGAGGGAATTGGAACACAAGTTGTACATGCGGGAGATATACGTGAGTGGAGTCCCTTCTTTATGGAGTTGAAGAGAAACTGTGAATTTTTCAAAGTTGATGCATAAATACAAGAATTAACTTATCAAGTTCTATAAATATCATAATACGTAGGTCTAATGATATACATGCGATTTAAATAGTATTTCATAGATCTTTCAAGTGCTGACCTATAAATAGAACATGTAAGATGTAATCCCCTTGGTATATATAATATGCCCTAGACTTAAATGAACGTGAACACTCTGAGGATAAAAAGGTAAAGTTGAGACGTTGAAAGGGAAAGTTTGGGGATACCCACCCTGGCTGCGCACACATGCAAGACTTCCGCATCCCTATAGTGTCATTGAGGGGCCATGATTTGCACACCGAATATAAACATTTTTAACTTTTGTGCCATGATCGCCTCTGGTGAAAAGTTACGGTTGCCGAATAGATTTTCAATATATAGGGATGCGTCAGAGTAATTATAATTCAGAATTTTTGGTTAGGTTCTTTAGTGAAAAGGAAGTAGAAATGACATGTTGTTCAATGAATTCATATAAATACACTTTACCAATAAATGAAAAGAGTTATTCATTATGATTTCCATTAATTTATTGTTACACTCTTGAGGCGTATTTGGAATGTATTTTAAGAGACAGAAAGTATTTCTTGTGGGAACAGAGCTCATTTTAGACGCAGTTTAGCCTTCAAATCATCGAGCAATGCATAAGCACGTCTGTAAAACTTGCTCTTAAAAACTTGCTCGTCTGTAAACGACCTCACCGAAAATCAATCGTATTTAGATTCAAGCTAAGCAAGGTCCATTCATCTCTACCGCTGAAAATTGGAAACGTCCCTGAATTCAATTTTGGATCATTTTGAAACCGCTTGGTAGATCAGAGTCTTTTTGGAAACCCCAATTAAGAGCCGCCATCAGAATGAACACACGCCTACGGGAGCAGCTCTGGTTGTAAGATGAAGAAAGTGTAAAGCTATCTTTTCATTTTAACTCATAAAAGAACGAACGCATGAGGAAACTTTCCAACAGCATTGACCGAAACACAAAGGATCACAGGCACTGCAGATTACGTCTATTTACCCTTCTGCCTTCCACGGACCCATCCGTGTCTAATAACCTTTCATTCGAGCGTAATCTGTCATTGAATTTCTTTTCATCATTGAAGTACAAACTACACAGGGTGCCTTCTCATGATCCAGGCTATTAGGTTACATTGAGTGAATGATACATATGCTTTACACATCTCGAGGATGCCTGCTCTAGTGGTCGTAAAATGCAGAAGTTTAAATTCAAAATACATCAGTGAGGGTAAATAATTGAGGGTAAATGAGGTTAAGGAATAATAATCCGCTTAATTTCCATCAGAAATTTTATAATAGTGTGTGTGAGTAATAAAAATTTCCCAATGGATGTGTAAAGATATGTATACTTCAAATAAATATTTGTTGTGATCAGGTATGGTGTGTTTTGGCGATTTATTTACAATTAAATGAGTGAATCGCAGAGTTGATGAAGAGCGGCACAGTGTTTGTAAAAATTAAATTGTATCTAAAGCAAATATTCAAGTCATAATGTCAAAATTTGATCGTTTTCTTTTGTTTGATGAATTGTGTCAGAATTTTGTTGTAAATGACGACATCACATTGCTAGAAATACCGAATATGTAGTACGATTTGAAAATTGAAAAAAGTGATATAATAACGACTCTAATCCTATTCAGATTGCAATAAAAATGTCTGAACACAAAGTTTAAATTGTCTAATCTGATGCAAGTCCAAACAAACACGACTGAGCATCTATTTTCTGCCATTTAAAAAATAATTAGACGATAAAGTTTCTATACCCATTTGATTGAAAAAGTATCCGTACGTGCGTGGATCTTTAGATTTTCAAAAGCCTGGTTAGTTCTGTTCCATGTGGAACCAACAATATTTTGTAGTTAGCTGTATTTTACCCCTCCAATTCACCACAAATAATGCAAAATCTTCTACTACTCCGATGAAGATTCCTATTCCTTTTTTCTTCAGATCAAGAATGTGTACACATTTTTCGAGCCTCAAGATTCCATAAATGGCTATAAGCTCGTCCGTTGCTTGTAGCTTGTAAGAGATGGTTTTGAGTTTTTTAACAATCGACTCATTGAAATTTGACCTGCCACGTCTTGCGCACACTTTTCCAGCGTCTCAACGAGTATTTTTTCTCAATTATCCACGAACGTTGTGACATCTGAACAACTTTCTCCTTGAGCATAGTTGGTTTCGAGTTGAAGTCAACTTTAAATTTTTCGCCATTTTCCAAATCATTTCAGGACGAAAATTTAAGCTTTTTTATTGATGGAAGCATTTTCTCGCATCCTTATGGAGAGAGACGATAACATTTCGACCAACAACCGTTTAAAGACTTAGTCTTTCAAATGCTATTTCTATTAAATTAAAAAGGAGAATCATTGAATAAAAAAAAATTAAATATTTTTGACATCTCTGGAATGAGCAATTTCTTTCGGATCACAAAATCTGATTGTCACAATTTTAGCACGCCCAGGGTAAGTGACGGAGCATGGCTCTCATACTAGTTTCATGCAACGCCTAATCAATTCCATAAGAGTTGCTCCAAATTTGTCCGTTCTTGATAGAAACCTGCAAATCCGAAGTTCCAGATAAGCACAAGCAATCAAAAGAGTTTGATAGCACTGTGAGTTCAGTTATTCACCTAGACAACACAACTAATATTTCACGTGCAATTTTTTACGTAAAAATTGCATTTCATTTTTGTTGGCCTCTTTGCACATAAACATTTTAAATTCTATACTCGTTAACTGTGTGCTACTACGATTTTAAAACAATGAGACTATATTTACCATACAAATGATTGTGCAGAAAACTCGTGTTCTGCGTACAGTGGAAAGATGAATACTTTTTGTAAATTAAACAACGAGTGACAAATAAGACTGAGTTTAATCCCAAGTATCATTTCCCAGTTAAAATAGAAGATAAAATGAAATGTACGATGAAAATCATGCCCTTGTAACTTTGAAAAAATTGAAACAAACTTGAAAGACTGTGGCCGCGGTACAGGGCTTGTCCACCTAAATTGGTCCAGGTCAATGAGCACTTGCTCACTGCGTTGTCCTGGTAACGTCTAAACTTGACGTGCTGGTATCATAGATACGATGCGTTCGCTATGCATGAATAATTGTAAGGGATAGAGCCCGCCACGGATCAACTGTAAAGGGCAATGTTCCTCATGCATACACTTTGAGGGATTGTGTCCACCACACATCAACTTTCAGGTGCAATGTACTTTACGCATAAACTTTGAGGGATTATGTCCGCCACGCATCAACTCTAAGGGGCAATGTCATTTACGTATAAACTTTCAGGGATTGTGTCCGCCATACATTAACTCTAAGGAGTCCTGTTTCTTTCCGCATAAACTCTACCGCGTATTGTCCACCACGTTTTAACTTTAAGCTGCATTGTCCACCAAACATCGACATTATGGTGAAGTGTCCACCACGCATCAGCAATGAGTGCAGCGTCTGCCATAAGTCAATTCTTCAAATTTTCTAAATCAATCATAAAGTCTACTTGTTCCTAAATGATGAATCTTCTTCTCAATTAATAATAAGTCCTTCGGAAGAGAACAGAACTAATTTTTGTGAAAATGAAGAAGATGTATGTTAAATTTTCATTGTACCTGCGGTACTTCCACAAATGTTGAATCTGAACGTTATTGCTGGTCTTGCTATGATCCTAAAAACTGAAGATATTGAAGTTCAATTTCAGACTTTGTTATAGCGACAACTACTATTTCAAGGGTCAGTCTTTAACATCGTTTGAAGTGCTCATGTATTTTCAGTTTTAAAATAGATTTATTATCATACCCGACGTGGAAATAAATTTAAATAGCCACTTTTCTACCAAGTACTAATTATATTCATCTACATCAAATTCACTTTTTCTTTCTGTTAGAAAAAAACTGACTTTACAAGATGGCTCATCAGAGGGTACATCTTTCAAGAAGTCATCAGTATGATTCCAGAGGCCTCTGTTAAAATAATGAAATGTAGCAACAAGAGAGTACGTGTTTGTTTGATCAATAACGGTAGTCATCCAAAGAACTGCATCAACGTGTTGAGGTGTGTAACATGCGAGTTTACGGGGGCTGGTGTATGCTGATGCTGGTATGAATCTAGACTTAACTTATAAATAAAGTTCTAAGCCGTCCTATGTCGTTTTAAATTATTGTCAATTCCGGTTTATGATTTTTTTGTTCTCGAATTCGAAAAACAGCGTTACTTTAGGGCCATCCTGGACCACGGAATGCATGGAAAGCTACTTCGTGCACTACACCGTGATGGTTTCTGATAACTATCCCTCATTTTATTCGATGGGCAATAACAAAACACAGGAATTACTGACAGATTTTTTCATTAAATTCGAATTGAGTAAAAATTCTTTATCGTTCCTTTCGTTGTGCTTTAGAAAACATTCATTTTCCGAGTCTGAATTTTTCTAATTTTTTTCAAAGTTAATTATTACCAGTGGCAAAACAACTTAAATCAATGGTATGAAATGTTACTTCTTATTTGAAGCTTTAAATTTCCATATGTATGGAACAGATATCAATGCTTCTCTGCCAACATTCAGCTCTCTAGACTCTAGAGTGATTTGCATAATTCTCGAAAGTCGTTATTTCAGAGAAACAGAACTCATTTTCAACAAAAATTACGTTTCATCAAACGAAAAAGAACGACAAGTATGTTTTCAGCCAATCAATATTGAGTTCGCTGTAGCAGGTAATGGTTTATTGCTGTGTGAACTTGTTAGCCCGACGTCTGAAGCAAGAAGTCAATTTCCTATTCTTATCATAGCGATATCCGGTAATTGGCGCATTTCTTTCTCCTCATGTCGCTGCACGAGATTGCAGAACTTAAATGGCACCTCCGTTGCTAGAGGCGACGGAAAAACACTGGCAAAAATCAACAAGACCTGCGCACGGTGGTATCTTAGATACGCAGTGGTTTCTTAGGTCGTGACCCACACTTCTTCACAATGAGACACGCCCACCTAGTGCGCAGGGTATGATTTACGCCATGCGTCGATTTTCTTGCCGCTTCGTACTGTACTTCAGAGAGTAAATTCAAGGCTAAGAGATTCTTCTAAGCGGAGAAAAAATAGGCGCACTACGTAGTTCTACCTGAAGATTAGGTGCATTGGTTTTAAATGATGAGGAAAAGCACTCACAATCACGGGATTGCATGTACTCGTTTACTCAATGGTTTGATTGTGCTCATTTACTTCACGATGATTGTACTTTTCTATTGCATTTCTGTCCATGTAGAAGTGATGGTCCGTGATTGTCTGTGTCATCACGAGAGACCGTCTACTCAGCCTTGTATTTTAATTCAAATTAATGACAGAAAGCGTGAATGGAATCGAGAAATTAACTTTTGGTGTACGTAAAAATGGTGGTGTGTAGCATTCGAGAGCATGTGTATGAAGCATCAATGTGTTGATTTATGTCGCATGAAGATAATGAGCGCGACATTGATCGAGCATGAGCATTGATCACTAAAGCTCGAAAATACTTGTATATGCCAGCAGTGGGTATTGGTACGTGGGATGACCTGAGAGGCAGGGGGGAG
>JACJUY010006432.1:5181-25331 GCA_014220935.1 Platorchestia sp. MABIK | reverse complement strand
TGATACAAACAAAGGTCAAAGTTCGACTTCAACTGAGTAATTCCTTCCCATCAGCAATGTTCACCGGCGTGCTTCTTATAAGATATGGGTACGAAATAAAGTGCGTTCTTAAAAAACTTCGGTACGAAATAAAAGGCTTCTTATAAAATAAGGGTATGAAATAAAGAAGATCGTACGTAGAAGTATGGGCACGAAATAAAGAAAAGAATACGTTGCAGCCTTATCGCTACCGGGATTCAGTAGTTAAGCATAATATACAACAGTGTTCAAGTACGACAAGAGTTATCACCCGCGACAGTTTCCTCTCCCGCATTCTTACGATCTTTTACAAGCTAGCTTGTAACGCGTCATCAAATTTTAGAGCCAAAAGAAATAACAAGAATATCGACGCAAAAAATCCTCCTATTTTGCTAATTTTCGCGGGAATTTCCTTTTTCATAGACATGTTTAGGGTAACTTCGTGTTCGCCAATTTTTCACGTAACGTTGTTTTACTAGTTGTGAAGTCAATTTTTTCTTCGTCATTGGAGAGTTCAAGAAGCATCCTCGTCACCGTGAAATGGACAAACCAGTGAAAATGTACAAAACATTAATTGTCTCAATTTCAAACTAGAAACCATTAAAAATAAAGCCTACGTAATGGCTCGCTTGGTCCCAATGAGAGAAGTACGTCGCGTTCACGGTATTCGAGTACAGGCCGCCACTACACTACATCACATGGAGAATAAAACGAAAACCTTGTCATACATGGGGCGTACGGAGTCTGACCTACAACGAGTATTTGTCCTACGATGTATTTTTAACACAATACAAGTCTTTGTTCTGCAAAGAACCATCATCCTGTTAGCCCCTTTGTTCACTCTAATAAATCCATTTCTGACAGATAATGAAGCTAATGAAGAAGTCTGATGAAAAATTAGACCTTGACTGTAAATTATAACGCACTCTTCAAACACGTTATCAAAAGAGTAGCGGCTCCAGGGTACCTTGGTAATTTAGAAATAATTGTGAACAACTAACATTTGCTACAGTGCTCGCAGTGGAAAAATGAACATTAGTTATCCCTCCACTGAAGTGATGATTTGTCCTGTGGATCTCACTACATATAATGGAATCAATAAAGTACTTGAAATTTCATTGACCTTAGCAGATGAGCCCAGTGTGATTTTTACCCAACTAAGACTTAACCTTGGGTACATGAGGTAACATGCGTATAAGGTTTGTGTTCCAGTGTTAGAGGAAACGATGATTGTTGAAAATGAAATACAGTTGCTGTAAGAGGCGACAGAAACGCTCATAACGACCATATGAAAGACAAGAAGTAACTCAAAATGGCCTCGGACATGAAATATTTAAACTAGTTAGCACAGTCGACAAATATCTGCCAACGATCTTGAAAATTACGCTCAAATTTATTTAAATTTACAAACAATAGTAAAATATCTCTTTAAATGCATAAAAAACATACAGTATTTAATGTCTACGCAAATCCATAAATTATCTTCTCTTTGGTTAAACCAAATTATCTTCTCTTTGGTCCATGATGAACAATTTTTGAGGGTAAAAATCTGTAGTTAGCTGTTTAACGACTCCTGCAGTCAGGTGTGTCTCGTCCACTTGGTATTCAGTCAAATTCGAGATACAGTCTAGCTTGTTATTCGACTTAGCCAAGCTTGATATGTCAAGTCAACTAAGTAATCACAGTAAAGCCTATGGGTACAGTCGCTGAAATAATATTGCATTAAAGGTGAAAAACAGAGTTTCATGTTTGCCAAGAGAGAAAAGCTGTGTTTGGTAATATAGAGTAAATACTGCTACTGTACACACAAACTCTGTGATCTTACGCTTGCACAAAAAGGTGACAGACGACAATAATTGTATTGCACACAGAAATGAGCATGAAGCTTTAAAAAAAATTTATACGTGGAATCTCGTTCGGAATGCTTCTTTCATCATAAAATGAAACTAATGATTAGCCCTATTTTTTCTAGCTTTTCGATATTTAATAATTTTAACAAAAAGTCGAATAAAATTATAAGAAACTGCTTCACAAGTCCTCTCTGTCTCCAAAACGTACAATATCCAGTCATTGACAAACAAGCCTCTGTCTCCAAGAAGAACAAAAGTCAGTCAAGTCATCCGAGTCCTTGTCACGATGATGTACAACATTCAATAGCTGGGGTCGGTGCTCATTGTAAGCACGATGACTTGCGCGGCAGAGTTTTGACAGACCGCCAGTTCAAGGCCCTGGCTTCACTGATACGAGCTACAGCGTTTAAAGATGTACAACTTCACCAATAATCAATGAATTGGCCAGCGAGAACGACCACCGACTTCTGAACAGTAGCGCACATTTGGATCATTGCTATGAATGGCAAATCAGAGGTGATAGTGCCGCAGCTAAGGCGTGGTCGTAGGTAGTGAAAATGTGTCAAGCACCCCAACTAGACGTGGGGTTTATAGGGAACATGTGACAAGCACCCCAACTAGGTTTGAGGTAGATAGAGAACATGTGACAAGCACCCCAACTAGGTGTGGAATAGATAGAGAACATGTGACAAGCACCCCAACTAGACGTGGGGTAGATAGGGAACATGTGACAAGCACCCCAACTAGGCGTGGTATTAGAAGGGATATTTGTAACAAGTATCTTGACAAAAGTGGTTGGATATCCCTGGTCATCCCTCGAGTAAAATAAAATACAAACCGTAATACTTTAATCTCTTCTCAACTTAATGTTTTGAAATTATGATCTAATAGTTCTGCATTGAACGTAATCTCATGTCTTTTCTTGAAAATGCAGTTCTCGTTTGCATCATAACCTAATGTGGTATATTATCGTAATTTTTCATTCTCTAACGCTATGCATTTAGTTAAGTGTTTTAGATTAGATAAAATTTTACTCGTAGAATAAGATTTCCAAGGATTCCTTAGAAGTCACAGGTACTTACACTGGGTACAATAAATATTTGACATAGGGAAAAATTTAATTTACAACAGTTACACTGCATAAAGGAATCAAAAACTGAACATCTTATGTATTTTTACTCGCTGAACTTGCATGTTAGATATAAGAATACACAAACAGTGAAACATTTATATGATATAGATAAAAGTGTAAGATTTTCGTCTCAAAAAGTATCCGACACCCCCACAATGGGTTTTGAAGCGATAATAAATAATCCTTTTGTATTCCTGAGGGGTTTACGATGTAGGAATTTTCAAGAAAATCTATTTTGTCCACGGATAACAGTGGACACCAGTCAATGTCTGATAGCTGCATGAAAAAGAGGTCATAACTCATCACTTAAATTCTACGAAGACGGAAGCACATTGTCAGAAAGGACTAGAGAACAAACTGTTCGATTACACAAAAGGTTTCGAGCTACTATAAAAATTTATCTATTCTAAAAATGCTAGTTTCAAACCAATTTGTAACACGATTGCCCGGCTCACGTCATGTCAGTCCACTGCAAGTCTGTGACGTTCAGAGTGTCCATCTAACATGAAGTTCCAAACCGTGAAGGTAAACATACCACGTCACTGCAATGTGGTTTTAGTTGAAGAAAAAGAAGGTTGTACGATGGCCAAGTTAGTCACTAAATTTAAATCCTATCAAGAACATGTAACGAGACTTAAAACTGAGGATCAAGTAAAATGACTTTGAAAATCTTTTAGATTTCAAAAGAATATACCAAGAATAATGAACCAAGGTAGTGACAAATTTTTGTGAGAGCCTTTTTTAAGAATTTCTTAAACGGTTGGAAGCTGTACAAACGACAAAAAGTCATTTTACCAAATACTAAACGCTTTTCACGGATGCTTTGGGTACTTTTTTAAAAGTTAATTTAATTTTTTTCTGTAATCGTGCTAATGTCCCCCTATTGAAGTCTGAAATTAAATTTGTACTCGGCGTTCAAAAATACGTAAAATGTTCAATTTCATATTATTTTTGTGTTGCGTACCATTGTATATAAATCTTTGGCTACCATTTGCCAAATATTCATTGCACTTACTGCATATCTCAACATGTCCATTGTAATATGTCTAATTATTGTTGTTACTGACGTTTTACTAGTGGAAATACATTGTTTAAATTGTTTAACTGAAGAGAAGTGTAAAAATCCCATCAACTGAACAGATCGAGGCCTTAAAAGAAAGTCCATCGATAAAAGCATCCCTTTTTAGTTTTTTGAAGTATGAATACTTTGAATTTTTTGGAAGTTTGAATACTTTTACTTTCTTGAAAGCATTAATTCTTTTATTTTCTTGAAAGTATGAATAAAGAACAATTTTATTATTGAACTAGTCTTGCCAAGGTTAAGTGCTATATTTGAGTGCAGAATATTCAAATTGTATTCCTCTGAATATTGCGAGTAGAAATAATTTACAAGTTAAACGCAAAGAATGTCGTATATCCTTAGAATAGCGGACATAGAATTGAAGAAAATATCATTCATCAGCTGATGAGAACCAGCGCTGTTTTAACTTCAGGAATTATTGTACATAGATCCCTCAAATCAGCGCTTCTGTAAATCACCACAACGGAGCCTTTTTAGCATCTCAAAAATTTAGCCCAAGTCGATATAAGTCAGCAAAATGACGCAAACGAGAAGACGCTATCGGGCCAACAAGAAATAAAATTATGAAATAAAAATTATGCTGATTCAGCAAATTAATAAATTTTAGACGGAGCCTTGTGATTGAGAAACTGTATAAATAAATGTGCAATTCAGTTTAAGATCTTATGAACGTATTTATGGTCGTACCATAAAAACCAAACCTCTAACCATTTGACCATGCTATAAGAAACCCATGCCGAAAGTCATATCATAAAAAGCATACCTATAGCACCGTAGTAGAGAACACGCTTAATGTCGTCACCATACCACCACATGGTAACTCGAATTGTAAACTATGTTGAGTACTTGAGAATCTACCAACACTTCATCTCTTCACTATGTTATCGAAGTGAAAGTTGCATTGAAGCTTCATCTGGCCGCAGTCAGGAAGCTGAGAAGCCTCTACTCTTCAAGTGCCTATGTTCCTGTCACATATTTTCAGTAACGAGATAATTTCATATTTTATTATTGTGTGTGATAAAAACGCAATAAAATAAATTGAATTCCAATGCCCATAAAAATACGTTCAAGCCAATTTAACATTTCAATTCATATATCACGAATAGTTATTTGAGTTTAGAAATTAATTTCAGTTTCAGATGATTAATTGGTAACGTAAATTTGTTAGCTCAAATCATTTTTAAAAAGATTAGCTCAAAAAATTTTGTAAATGACCAGTGCTACTGAACATTGAAACGAGGGAAGATTCAGTAGCTTTGGTTCATTGCAGGGAAGAAAATCAATAGTCCTTCATAGAAAAGTAGGGAAGAAAGTAGCCTTCAAAGTTCATACTAAGACCAGGCTTGCGATTTGGGGCGCTACTTGGAGCAACCGTGCAAGTCGGCGGCATTTAGCTGCAATCAATATAGCATTGCACGTGCTGCGATGTCTGCAATATTAACGCCAACTTGCTCGTAAACGCTCCGGTACTGGAAGACTTGTAATATTAACTTCCAATTGTACGGCTACCGGAAAAAACCGACGAGTGAATTGGGTTGAAGACAAAGACACGAGCTCAACAGGCTTTTATTATTTATTCTGAATTGAGCATTTAATTATCTGAGAAAGTCTTAATCGAGAAAGGTCTTTACTAATTGGCATGAATTTAGTGCTTTGTACGATGAAACTCCGACTGAGGACAGACTTTTATTCACTAACATTAAGTGCAGTTTTGTCTGAGGAAACCCCGATTTTTATTATTCATTCTGAACGAAGGTTTTACCTGAAAACCCAAAATTGAAAACAGGTCTTTCAAATTTGTCTCTAAAATTCTGATGAAACCTTTTTTTTTCAATGTGAACCTTTAAAATGTGAGTTTTCTAAAGGATAATTTAAGCACGACTCGGGCAGACCATCAGTAGAATTACGTACAAAGACAGCGCGCGTCCAACTCGAGCAGGTATGAAGTAGCGGACGTCTGTGCGGCGCCAATCGATCTCTAACGCTAGCGCGCACGCCACCGCCGCACGTGTGTGTGGCATTTAAACTCGATCCTCCTGAGACCGAAACTTTCTGGCCTATTCTACGCGTGTGCAGCAGAGATAATGTTGAGTCTCCAGCTTACCTGGCAAACAAGATAAAAAAAAGAGTATATTGGGGTTCAACTTTGTTTGGTTGGTAAACAAAACGCGTTAGAGTACTTTAGTGGGCTTAGATCCATGTTTTGTGTGGTATATGAAATTCATGAGGACACCTTAATGAATTCACCTAAGCAAACTTGAGCCAAGCATTACCTTGTATACAGGATACATGAGAACGCTTAGGCAAACTATGTAGTGCCAAACATTACCTAGTGAACAGGAAGCTTCAGTAAATTAAGACCCTGCGTACTCAACAAAGAAAGGAATCTACCTTTTCAAATGTAGTTCAGGAATCAAAATCTTATTTCAGAGAAGCGTTTCGTTCCTAGAATAAATTAAACGAAAATCTTCTTTGGGATAAGAGGCGGGAAGGCTGCAGGAATTCGAGCACAAAAAATAAGTTGATTGAACAATTTAAAATGAACTCTAAACTTGAAATTTTATACGCCTGCGAAATCCACCAAAAAAAAATGAGTCCGGTTGACTTGATCATTAAACTTATGAGTAAGGAGATTCCTCAGCAAAACCTCTGAGCCTGCGAGACAACCATAAAACCTCTGAGGAAGAGAAATTTCATCATAAAACCTCTGAGGCGCACAGACTTGACTGTAAAATACCTGACTTCAAATGAATAAATTTTACGCAAAAAAATGTGAAAGTTTCACATCATTAAAAAATTTTTGCACGCTAACGCTCGAGCAATATTTTTACAGCGGTTACTAGCTCCACTAATTAACTAGGTGCCCATGAGTGACAGGTGAGTTCACACGACATAGCCTGAGTCACGCCGCTGCATTTAGCCTTATTTTATCGCATTCGCTACTCGACAATTGATGTCAGTAGTACAGCGATGATTACAGCCTACGTTGTGAAGCCTTCGTGGGGTTTTAATTAAATCGATCCGCAGTAGTTTAGAATGGAGGAACTATTTTCAAAGTGGACATTTCATTTGAGTTTTTGCTTAGATGAAGTTGTGAGTCGCAAAAAAATTGTATGGACCTCATACAGTGCAGAAGCAAAAAAGAACCTTTATTGTAAAAATTATCTCACCTGGCTATCACACCCTAAAAAAGAAAAGAGGACTTGATACAGCAGGCTGGCACTCGGCGATGCATGTTGAAACTGAGGTGGCCCTAATCCCTTCATGTTGATTGAAATAGTGTTGTTTCCGTGAAATTTTATTCATGAAATAAATAGTACTAATTGGATGTATCTTAGAGAATTTCACTCTCAAAATAAGTGATGGATCAACACGAACAATTCTTCAGCAGTTATGATGGAATCTACGAATTCCGTAACGTTTGCTGGTGAATATGTTTGTCACTACGTAGGTTCTCCTTTTATGTTTAAATGAAATAAAAATTGAATATTGTGTAATTTCAATAATTCTATTGAATCAGTGTTTTGTATGGGTTAGGAGCTAAATTACTAGACCAGTTCTGGCTTTAAATTTTCAATATTCGTGATACCTATATTCTCTGTGGTAGCTATTTTCTATATTCTGTGTGGAATTCCATGGAGTGACGACGTTACTTTTACTAGCTTCAGTGCTGAATGAGGTCAGCTGCACCTCAAAGTCATTACTCTACTTTGTATCATACTGAATTGGAAACCAAAACCATCACTCTTTTCTTCTTGCCCATGCCAGTCCGTGTGCTTTACCTGAGCCTTCTGGGACACAATGGTGGCCCTCTGAGGGCAGGACTTGAAACATAATCAAGTATTTCTGTGCAGTTAGTACCTAAGAATTTATCATGTCATACTTATCACTAGTATATAACTTCAATTGTGTCTCTCAATCGTACAAAAGTTCCACAGTTTAATTTCTGACGGACAGCGTACCTGCTAAGCTATGTCACACTATCAATCTTTCGGCCGAATCTTGTATTTTTCGGCAGTCCGCGAACACGAACACAGACGGAAAACTGCCAGATTTCGGTGTGTTCGTGTTCATGTTTTCGAAACTGTTGGATAACTTCGAACACAAACTTTCGTAGAAACAGTGGATGGTGATGGCTCGTGTATTCTGCATTCATATTTCGGTATTGTGAATGGTTTTTTTGCTCGTAAATTGCTTGGTTTCTACGTCTTTTTTCTATTTTATCGATTTAATTGTGTTTTTCTCTTAAATACAGTAAATTGTACGGCTGTATGGATGTTGTATTTGCCGAAATTAACTACGTAACGTGTACAATATTTATTCAGTTATAACATAATATTTCAATAGGTATAGATTTAGGTGACGTTAATTTAATTAAAATAAAAGCCAACTGCCAGTGTAGCTCACTGCTGCGGACAACTTCACGCCGCCGAAAACGTAGTCTGGACCGATTCAGATTAGTTCGTGTGTTTTTGTTCGCGTTTTAATGTGTTTGTGATTGACGAAAAACTGGATAGTGTAGACGGGCACATAAGGCTAAATTGTTGAAATAACGCTTAGAGAACTACTCAAAATATTTACATTTGTTTCATTTTCATCTTTTTTCAAGGATTCAGAGGCATTACCCGTCACCCTACCTTGTGCTTGGTCGCTTGGAATATTTGAAAGCCTGATAACTTTATTGATAGTTTCGTCATTGTAATCATACATTAGAAATATATTTTCAGCTGCTTGAGCTTAAAAGACAGAGAGAGTGAATGAGTGAGTGAAAAACAAGCTCAGTGAGTAGAAGAGTTTTCCCTCTAACATCTTCTACCCGTTCTCGCCATTTGGTTTTGACACCAGAGAGCTTGCAGTCTAGGGAAAATGAGACTCGGCAGTTTGTTTGTCACTGAACATTAAGTTTGTTTCGTTACAGAATTTTGTCTCCGCATCATTTTGAAAAATCAGTGCAAGCTGAGCCAGCATACATCCGCCTTTCTTCTAACGTGTCAACTGCGTCAGCCTAAAATTAAAGTGAAAATTCGACTCTGATTGGACTCAATTTCAAATCGAAAAGATACATCCGAATTTCCATTAAGTCGACCTTTCAGTCTTGGATGCGGAATTGTTTGCAACCATCCATTTTACTTTCAACAGTATTACCTCATGTCACAAAAGCCTAAGCGCATATTCCTGTGTAAGTGGACTCTTACAACCGCGTTTTCCACCAAAGCATTCTTGGCATAATGTATTTTTCAACTCTTGAATTTACATGTACTATCATATATAAAAAAACTTCCAAATGGAACAGAATTTCATGTATTTCTTCAAATCATTTGTCCGTCAATTGACATGAGTATTAGGATACCCATGTAGGCTAATCAACAAAGGATATTTATGTTGAGACTTTCCAGAACTAATGTTATTTTGTGAATCATTTTGATTGGAAACTACTCATTTTTTCTCCTTTATTTTGATTTTCAAGTTTCAACTAAACCACAAATTAATTGAAAAGTACCATTAATTAGTTTTGTTTATTTATAAATGAAAATTTTGTTCAATCTTATAAATCACCCTCATTGCAGCAATTCCTCAAAAAACATTCCCAAAGAGAGGAGAGAAGAATGCACCATTTAGTATAATGTTAAGAGAATAGGGAATGTATGCACAGGGTATGTTACCACGTAAGATCACTGGTGGGCAACCAAGTAATCAACGCGTTCATTTGTTGTTTTCCGAGCCATTCTCCCGCAACTGCAACGAGTCAAACTCTCGTACATTTTGAAATTTTAATATGATGCGAAGCTTATTTGTGTCTCCTACAGAAGAAATGTCAGTATTTAGTTTTAGACCAGATCCATTATATTGCTGTTTCTGTTTACCAATTACCTTTTTATTGGTAGTTACCGCTGTAGTTTTCCAATAACCTGTTCAGTGGTAGTTATCGCTGTAGTTTTTCAATTCTCTATTTAATTCCCGCTGTAGGTTAAAAATATATTCGTTACAGGTTGATATACAGTGGTCTAAATATTTGACAACTTTAGAATGGAAATTTTTCATCCATACCTATGAAAATTCATTTCTAAGCCATAACAAATTTACCTGCAATTTTTGTGAGTTTTTTAACCCTTTAGAAAAATTAGAAATGACCTCATTGATAAGTCTGTTTATCTTTGCCCAGGTTATTCCTTTTGTTCCTAACCAAAAAATCCTAATTAATTATATAATAGATTATAAAAAATGCTACGATAAGGGAATAAATGAGTTTCGTTGCTCGGTGATGAAGAGGTTGTAAAGTTAAACTTGTAACGAGAGCAGCAATAATATTTTAAACATTCATAATATTATCAGAGAGAACCAACGGATAAAAATTCGAGTTTCAACCCCATAACATAATTCGTAGTGGTTATTGGGGCATAATTTAATTAATTATACCGGCCTATTACATCCATCCATCGATTTCTTTAATGAAATGAGGGGAATGAACTCCAATTAAGATTTTTTTCCATAATTGGGGTTCCTTCGACGACAACCTCAAAATGCTGCAGTTATGAAGGCATGAATTTGCTAGTTAACATATTGACAGCGATGGGTTAAACTGACGCTATATATTCTATTCAAAGTTAAAGTCAATTGTATTAAGCAATTTTGAAACAAGCAAACACTAAATGGATCGCGCTTTCATTTAGGTTTGATTGAGTAGTTACAAAAATTTAGTTGGTGACTACTGGTCGGTCAACAGCATTATGAAAATTCCCTTCGCGTACACCGGCGGCTCACATTGCGTCCAACGTGTTGACGATTAAAATAAATAATATCACTCATATTTAATGGAAAGAATATTTATGTATAGTTATTTGAATGAATGGCTATGTTAGAATACTCATGCATATTTCTCGAGCGAGTGGAGAGCTAAAAGAACATGAATTCCTCACTTCTAGTATCATAAAGCCTAAATTAAACCAATTACATAAAAATGCATCACTATAACATTCCAACCAATGGTAAGCATAATACGCAGGCACGCGATAAGATCCAGAATTGAAAGAAGGCGACACTGTCATAACCACCTTGACCAGCCGTACTGTTGAGTGTTCATTTAAGCCTGGATCGATATGAGCTGCTAGGATTACGGCCCTTGTCAATTACAGGGAAATTTACGGTGTGTAGTGCAATTACTTGACGCAGGACAATGCACGGCGAACATTCCTGGTACTGGGCATAACATTAATAGATATCGAGGCAACGTTTGGCTTTTATGATGTCAGTCTACACTCAGACACACGCACTATACGACGCACGAATATACTTCGCATCCAACGTGCCACGCGCATAATACCCTCTTCACACACACACACATAACTCCACATACCCAACACACTGCATACCCGTCACGCAAACACTTAATACCCCAAACACGAATACACACAACGCACCACATTTTCCCATTACACGCACACGCACACTGAAAAGCAGCACGCCACAAAACACGCACAACAATGACAAGTCACACCTACATGTTACGCAACACAACACGCACACAACGACAAACTATTCTCACATGTCACGCCACGCAAAACGCACACAACAACAAACTACACTTACACTTGGCGCCGAGCGTTGTTGAACCAATTCTTGATGTCGTTCAGAAAATCCCACTGCGCGTTGCTGCCTGCCACGACGCCTGTGAGTGATGGAGCAAGGGTTAGCCACTCGAGTCATGGAATGCAGGTCCCAAATGTGCGAGCGTTGTGGGAATACGAGTGAATACGTACATAGAATACTCTATGTACGGACCGTCATTCATAGAGTAACGATCACATTCATTTCAACAGTTGATTTCATGAGCGGAACTCGGGATAAAGATTATACTAAACTTTGTTGTAATTGTGAAAGATCAATGAATACTATGTCCTGTACTAGAACTAATCATCACTAAAATGAATCTCGAAATCCTCTACACATCTCTAAAACTCAAAATACCATATCGGCTCTTTTTGTGCTAGTGTACGTTTAATTGTGTGTTACAAGTTTTCCAGTGTGTTTCAAGAATGCGTATTACGGGTAATGGGACTGCCAAAGAATATTTCTTCACCGTAATAGAAAACTATCAAATGAGAGTTAAATACTGTGATATCGAGCTTGCTTATCTGATAGGTTAACTGAGGGATAAAAATCCTTTCTAAGCTCCCACATCACGTTCGAAGATGACAAGAGAAATGATCAGAATATAATGGATTACACAACTCAGATAAATCTCCCTAAAAGCAACAAAGGCGTTCCAAAGAGAGGAGAGAAAAATTCACCATTTAGTCTAAAGTTCAAAGAACAGGGAATTTATGCACAGGGTATGTTACCACGTGAGATCACTTACTCATCGAAATATTAAGGTGTAAGATAAGTTTATGAAGTAAGATTGAAGTTTAAGGAGAGAGTAAGTAGAATATGATGAAATACAGGACAACAGAGGGCTTAAAAAATAACACATTCCGTAGCCAACCAAAAAAACTGTTTAATTCCAACAAAAGAAAAACCTACCTAACTTTTAGCTCTGGCCTTTTCATCTTCTCTTCGGGGGTGCTTATTCCAACAAATACAATAGATTGATTCCGAGGAGGAGCGGAAGAATTGTCACAGTCAGAAAGAAAGGTAAATGAATAGTATTTCTGATCGAAATTTTTGAAGATTTTTAGGGAAATCAAGTGTTATAGTGAATGGTTTAGTGTTTTATTTTAATGGAATTGAAGAAAATAGCAAAGGTGACGAGGGTTCCGTTGCCTGACTGTTTTTCAAGACGTTACCAAATCGTAATTGATGCGTCGAACTTTGCTACGAAGATTGGAAACTTGCAATTTCATCTTGAATAAAATTAGGAAAATTGAGTTAGCGATGTTATAAATTAATTTTTTAAAGAGAGTTTGAAAATTGTTAATCTTATACTCGTAGAACATTTGAAAAATTGAGTCGGACAGATTGCAGGTCATACTTTACTTTCAGAAAGTTAGAAATTTTCTAATCCCAAATTGTCGGAACGTTGTAAAAATTGAGCAAAAACTATGGTGAACTCATACGTTAATAAAGTTAAAAATTCAGGCAAGAAAAGTTAAAAACAATACCTTTGTTTCTGTTCATGGACATTCGCCAAAGTCTTAGGAGAACTCGAGTTTTAATGTTAGATAAGTTATTGAGTGATGGTCGAAAAAGTACAGTTGAAGAGTATTTGCTACCATTTCCTCATGATAATTGCCCCATGAACACTATTTTCCATTCAGCTTCAACATTCAGTATCGATTGCATGCCTTCTAAGAAGGCGCGTTAAAAAAACAGTTGGCATAATTTTGCTCACTGCTACACGTGAAGGCAAAAAAGTAAGGAATATTTCACAATCTATGTTTTACGACTAAATATAACGAAACGTTGTTAATTTATGAGTAGGATTGAATTTTGAAACCATGTTACGAGTAACATTCAAGTTAAGAGCCAAGAACACAAATTGCATTAAATATATTAGCCAAAACACTGACACATTACTAAATGTGAATGTCAAAATCACCAGGGACGAAAATTAATAAAATCATCCCATTTTCCATACTCACAGGCCAGCACGGCAATGAAGAAGAAGAACCTCATCTGAAATTGACGCAAGTGAACATTAGAACAACACAGCACAGGGCTCCTATACTTTACACAATGCCAGTACACATCAATCTACAAAACACAATGTCATCAAAATAGCACCGTACACTAAACAATAGAAGCAAACACGACAGTATTTCTTGAACTGAATTAGGCGCTGAAAGACATGATTAAAAAAAATCGCAAAGCCTTCAAAACGCCAGAAACACTTGATTGAAATACTCTCTAATTAATAAAACGCTTTACTACCTCTAAAAAAAAAATTCTATCAAACGCATTCAAAAATTTTGGGCGCGTCAAAACATCATTATCAGTAAAACCATCCATCTCGAAATTAAATACCCGGTTCGCATCTCTCGCCCCGCTAGGCCTACTGCCAGGCAGAAGGTTTCCATGGCAACGAAGTCTTGAGACCCAAACTGATGTTTACTTCTTAGATGATCAGAAAAAAGCCAGTGTTTGGGAAGCAGCTCCTACTTGAGTGAGGGTCAAACAATCCTTATAGTTAGAGTAAACAAACTAATGCCAGTGCAAACAAACATAAACACAGCGGGCAGAAATTATGTAAATGAAGCCCTTGGAGGTATTTTTATTGTGTTATTCACGAGGAGAGTGATTGCATTGCGGATATGACCGCTGGTAACCTGAATGTAAACACGCTTTATCAAAATGTACGTTTTGCTTAAATTATTCGATTATTTTTTCTTGGAATCTGTTTCACAATAGTCGATCAAGTGAAAATACTTCCTCTTTTTTATTTCTCTATTTAGACGACAAAACAACGTCAAAATAAAATCCAGTTCACATAAACTAGCAGCACACGGAAAAAAATCTGCAGGTATAAATTTGAAATTAAGTACAATGATAGCCTAATCAAACCATGCCTATTTAAGCCATTCATAACCAAACCTGTAAATTTTATTCTAACTTACCCTCATCTAACCTATCCTGAACCGGTATAAACCGGTCATTGATTTTGAAAATATAACCTAACGTATTCAATCTTAACCGAACCTATTATAACGTATCTTAACAACCTAACTCAAAATGCAAATCAGAATGAAATTAGAATGTAAATTTCGTTGCAATAATTGCGTTAATTGGGTTAAATTGCTTTTCATCATAAGAAAAGTTATGATGAAAGGAAGATAGTGCTCGTAATAAACATGTTGAAACCTTGCATTTTACAAGCAGTTTTCAGCAAGAACGTGTATTTCGCAAACTAAATTTTTTACAAAATCTGAAATTGAAGCTGATATTAGTTTTGTAAATACAATGTGGGGTTAGAAGGATATCACTCTACAGCCCCTAGAGCTACTTTCTTTGGAGTCCTGCCGTTTTTGACAAAATTTGTCTTACTGTTTCGCTGTAGAGGGTCTCAAATACTCGTAGCAGTTGAACTACCACAAGTACTTAAAAACCGTTACAACAGTGGTAAAAACTGTTTAAAGAGATGAAAATTTTGAGAATATGGAGGGCTGATACCGATTCAATACATATGTGTTGGACAGGAGCATGCAGTTCGCAGGGTTAATGCACAAAATTAAAACACAAAACACGAAAACAAACAAGAAAAATTTTCAGGGTAATGATCAGCAAACATGCAACCAATTTGCGATGAGAACATCATGAATTTAATAACTTCTGTAAATTCATATATCAAAAATTTTCAAGAATTTTGTATCAGAAACTATCCTTGTTTGAAACGAAGAATTTAAATTTGCAAATAATAAATAAATTTTTTATGGCATCAAAAACTTGGACTAAAAATATAAATTTCCTTCAAGTCTCCTTAGTTTTTTAATTCGTTGTGCTGAGAATTCATGTAACGTTTAAGCGTTTACTCAGCCGAAGGATTATGCGCTAACCCTTATTTTTCGCCTGGAATCTTTTGTACGTTTACAGGGTAAAAAATGAAATGTTTCGAACTGGATCTCAATACCCTTAGTCAAAATTGTGAGAGCAAATCGCTCTGTGTCATTAAAAGATTTTATGACGTTTTCTAGTGCACGATTTGGTCTGTGGATGGAAGCTCATTTGCTTCCATGAAGAATGGACACGAAAAGGTCCTACTGGTTTTTGCTACCGGTTTCTTTTCTCGAGCAGCACTCGTTAAATACTCTACTAATTATGTATTGGAAGTGTGAATTTCATTCAGAAATATTTTCAAATGAAAAAATTGGGAGTAAAACCATTAAAAATACGCTCAGTCATATAAGTCAATTTCCTTGAAAAATCAGAAATTTTGGTCACTTTAACCAGGTATACCCTCGAATCAAAGACGCCAATCTTGTATGATGGTTATGTGCAGTGGTGGGCGCGATAACGAAAAAACGTTGTCGCGAAAACCGATAAATCGATAACGAAAACCTTATCGGCGATAACCGATAATCGATAATTGGCGAAAAATTTATCGCCGAAAATCGATAACCGATAAATCGCTAAATCTAAAATTCCGATACTAGCGATAACGATATTGGTATTTTAAATAAAAAAACAAATCGAAATATTTTTTTTAATCTTTTTCTCAGAAAACAAAAAAATCTTAGAAAAAATAGAAGTCTTTGAAAACTTAAAAAAAAATAAATGTTTATCCTCTCCACTAATAAAGACTGCAGTTTAAAGTAAAATAACTAAATTTAGACGAGGTTTTGCAGCATGTTCTCCTTCATAAACATAAGAATGTCGAAGTTTTTATCAGAGAGGCAGCTCCTCGTGGCCCTGATGATGTCCTCTCCAAGGGAGAACAAACGCTCCACCGCGGTGCTGCTCGGCATCGCCGTGTTGTACCTCAAAAGAGGACCTTCTCGCTGTTGAAGGCAGGGTCTGCCAGACTGTCAGTCCCTTTGGCCTGCAGCCACACATGCACAATATGAGCGGCCTTGAACTTAGTAGACCTGTGATGACCCCCAGTGTCATCTTCCACATCACAAATGCTAGCGTAGTGGTCTTCCGTCTCCATGTCATCGCTGCGGCTGGCGGTCTTCAGGTCAGCACGCCGCAAGAACTCCTCCACCTTCCTCTCCATCAGGGACTTGACCTCTGACCTCCTGCCCATTCTTTCCTCAAAAGCCCCCATCCACTTGAGGCGAAACTTGGGGTGGAAGGCTGTGGCCAGAAGACACTCCTCGTCCTCAAAGGTGGCGGCGAACCTCCTCTCTATGGCAGCTAGAAGGCTGTTGACTAGGGGCTCGCAGAACCGGTGATTGCTGCTGGTCATCAAGTTGCACGTACATCCTACACGTTTAGTTCCTGTCCCGAACTCGTCCCGCCCCGTCATGTCGAATCCCAGAGGGAAAAACTGAAATTATCGATTATCGATAGTTTGTAACCAAAAGTATCAGCGATACCGATAAATCGATAACTCGGGAAAAAAATTTATCGGATAACCGATAACCCGAAATCGTTATCGCGATAAACTATCGCGATAATTTATCGCCCAGCTAACGCCCAGCTTTGGTTATGGGTGCCTATTAATTGAATGCTATAATTACGTACACCCATCAACTGGGCAAATCACATACTTTTGAACCGTATTCCAATAATGTATTTTATTCATGTGATCCCATCGTATACTCTAATGAGCTCCAATCATATTTGTGTATCAAATGAGCCAATCAAATACATCAATTAGGTATACCAATCTAACAATTTGGTAACTTGCAGGTACTGTGGTACAATTATTGATACCATGACTGCTTTTGTGAAAGACTTCAGATATAACGGCTTTCGCTTCAGAAAAATACTGTTAGGTCCCTTTACATAGAAGATCGACAGTAAGATAGGCGTATGGGACTTCTGTGTTTCGTGCCCTCTTTGCTACTTTGTGTTTTCAAGCGTTTTTGGCTATTTTTTATGATCTTTTCTTCCTTGTCCTCCTCAACTTGCTTCTATGCGCCATTAAGGTATCGTGTCTGGGAACATATCTTGTGCACAGATTCCCCGTTTTCTTCAGTCCGAACTAGGTTAGGGAAATCTCGAACCAACTATTATAACAATTGGAATTGTAATGTCAGATTAAACAAAATGTATTCAATCTTATTTATATCATATTTCTACGAATAACACACGAAGCAACTGCGGCGTTGAGGAGTATTTGAAATTTCTGTGTATTTCACACATCGAAGACGGAAATTAACTTATATGTGTAATAACCGGAGAAAATTTTTTTAGATCTAGCAATAATCGTAAAAATTTTCTTAGATTGTGTAAAAATCGTAGAAATTTACTCATATGATGCAATAATTGAAGGAATTCACTTAAAGCAATAACTTGAGAAATTTCCTCAGACCAATAACTAAAGGAATTTGCTTAGATGGACCAATAATTCAAGCGATTCACTAAGGTCGTGCAGTTATTGAAGGAATTTCCTTAGATCGTGTAATAATTGAAGGAATTCACCTAGATAAAGCAATCATTGAATAAATTCGCTAAGATCGTGCATTGATTGAAGGAATTCACCAGGTCGTATAATAATTGTAACGAATATTTGTTATTTCTGTTACCAGTGGAGTAAATTTTCGTATTTTCTTTTTAAGTGCCGTAAATTCTCAGACACTAGACCACAACCAAATTAAATTTTAGCACGGTAATAGCGTCATGAGCGGCAAAAAATTTTGCGTTCTCACCTTTGTTAATTTAAGGATATTGAGTCATTACTGGCTTAAGTTGTGTGATATTAAGCAATAACTGGCGTGAGCTTCAGGGCGTTGACGTAAGATTTAGGATATTAAGTTATAATTGGCCTTAGTTTTAGGATATTAAGCCTTAATTGGTGTCAGTTTTAGGATATTAAAGGGGTAGACACACTTTCGGAGGAACTTTTTCCCTTTTCGGCAGATAAATCTGAAAATTGCACCATATATGTAAATTAAGATTTTGATACCGTTTTGCGCGTACACATTTTTCGAATGTTTGCATAGAAAACAAATTATTCTGAAAAGCAAGCTTTCAGAAGGCCCATTTCAAGGTAAAATAGCTACCAAACCAAACGATTTTAAAAGTTACTTTTGGTGTCATCGCACTCAGGAAACAATATTCTACGATTGCTATTGAGATAAAATTCAAATTTGTTCTTAATAATACTTAAGAAATTTTCAAAAATAAAATCAATGTTTTAAGAAATAAAAAATTAAGAAAAATGTCGTAAATTGAAAATACAATCAATTTTAATTGTAGTAAATCTAGTTACGAATAAAATTACCCCTAAACCAAGTTGCTTCGTCAATAAATATGAGCGTATAATTCCTAGAAATACCAAAAATTTTCACTTGACAGGGGAGCCAATTGAATGAAAATATCGACTACAGCATATACCTATGTTTTTCAAAGACATAAGGAGGAAATTTTGATACGGCAATTGATAGACCAGTCAGCTACCAATAGAGTGCTCATGGAACCAAGTCGCTACGTCAATAAACGTCGAAAATTTGCTAAATTGAAATTTACAAATTTTTAATTACAATTAAGATCTCACATGCGAACGCTGTTAGTACGCAACTTCGACGATCGATAGATATTTCGTAAACTATTAGGTCCAAAAGCATGAAATTAAAACTGAAACACTACGAAGCCTTTGCGCACGTATTACAAAGAAAAAGTGATTTTTTTCGTCTCGCAAGTGCGACAAGCTCCTTAAGCCAAAATTGGCGTAAGTTTTATGGTATTAAGCCGTAATTAACGTGAGTTTTAGTAAAGACCAAAATACGAGTATCCTGAACATTGGTAACTTTAGTACATTCTCAAAATCGACTTTTTTTTGTAGATCATGCCATAACTTTTGTAGATTTTTCAATTATCGAGATAAATTTAGCAGCTTTTGTGTTATTTTCGATAATTATATGTTATTTTTCTGATTATAGCTCACAAACCCGTTATTTTTGTCAATTGTGCAGACTACAATTGGCTTAGGTATTCGACATCACGCTACAATCGACCGTATTTTGACGACAAAGGCCAGAATACAAACATTTTAACGTCTGCAGTGACGAGCGCAGCTGTTGTGTAACTAGAGATGTGACTCAAAAAAAACCGTGCTGTTTTTTTTTTAAAAAACATGCTTTTTTATAAAAAAAACCCATGGCCAAAAAAAAGTAGATATTTTGTTTTTTTTTTAAATATTTTGTTTGAAAATAACTCAGCAAGAAAAAGATCCACATTACAATATTTGTTTTCATGTCAGATTATAAAATAAAACAGCATACATCTTAATTCATGGTTTTCTATGGTTGTATGAATTTTTTTATTTTCTGTCGTTTCATGTTTTGATATTTCATTCATTTTACAATGCACGTGAATCACCTTCAACTCCCCAAATAGTGTGTTGTAATAATATATCTTTACTTATGGTCATTGATAGAGATGTGACCAAAAAAACCATGCTGTTTTTTTTTAAATGTTATTTTTACAAAAAATCATGACTAAAAAACATGGATATAAATATATTTTACGT
>JACJUY010006431.1:22023-43564 GCA_014220935.1 Platorchestia sp. MABIK | reverse complement strand
AGTGACGCAACCTCAGACAGTATGCTCCTGCGTGTTTTACATGAAGAGTCTAATCTTTTCACAGACAGAAAAAGAAGATCAGTAGAAGAGTTATAGTCATACCCAAGCAATCTGGAGTGCACTTCGGCACTACGTAGAGCCGGGTCAATTTGCGAAAGAAGTTCAGAATTATTGGATTGCCATTTGCGCAACGGAAATCCACTTTCCTCAAAGGCACTGCTAGCGCGGCGAAAAGTGCTAAGCGCTAGCTCGGGACTATTGGTTGTATATACTAAGTTATCGACGTACAGCTTATTCGCCATAACGTCTCTAATTGTTAAATAGGTTAAGGTTTGAGCGTGCAATTTGAGAAGATAATTAAGAATATAAGGAGAGGCCACAAACCCGAATAACAAGGTAGTGTTCCGATAATACAAAAATTTGCCCTCCTTGAAAAGGACGAAGCTAAACTGATTACGGTCAAACTAACAGGCAAGATTTACCTGAAGGAAGGCTTTTAGAATATCAGACAGTACCACTACAGAATTGGCAGGAAAATACACCAAGAGACCCAACAAATTGTTCATCAGATTAGGACCCACATACGAGGCCTCGTTCAGACTAGGCAAACCACTGACGCGCAAAGAGCAATTAAACACTGGACGAATTTTTGTGGTTTCGACATGATTACGTATGACAGGCCGGTGCGGGATCCACTTGTGCATTCGCACATCTATCTTTTTGGCTGACAAGGGTTCTATAATTCCTAAGTCAAGCTGTTCAAGGAAAACGTCATTATAGGCCTTCTCAATCCCCTTACGAGCATTATCAGTTGCAACTTTACGCGCAAGATATCTAGCTAACCCAAAATTATTAGGGACTTTGGCCAACAGATGACGGTTACAGGGCAACTCCACCGAATACCTGCCTTCCTCACACGTAACACTACTCTTGAAACCTTCCAACTCTCTATCATACTCCTCCTCTTTAGGGGGCACACCAATAAGCTCTAGGTCTAGTAGTCTATCAAGACCTGTCTGAACATCACACTGTTCAGTAACGTCCAACACGAAAGAACACACTTTAGGAGTCTCAAAAAAGGCACTTAGTGTACCACGGTAACGTTTTTTGTTAAATTTATTTCTAGCAACTTTCTTTTTAGTTTTTGGTTTATTTGCCTTGGCAGAAGATAAAGAAGTTTTACATGATTTAGTATTAACAGTTTCCGCAACGGAAGTTGGCGAGCAACTGTCTAGCGCTTTAGCTCCAGAGGCAACAGTAGGAGATAAAAAAGATTTATAATATTTTAATTCCCCGAAAGAAAGGAAGCCGTTAGAAACGCGCATGACTTTATAGTCAGCAACGTTCCGTAATTCAAGAACGTTAAAAGCTTGAAGAGCATCGACACCTAAAATGCCGTTGACTTCGATGCTATCATTAATTATTTCCGGAAAGCAAGTTGACAAGGGTAGTTTAGATATAAAAAGTTCAATTTTAGCTCGCAATCCCTTCACCGCCATCTGCAGGTTCAAGTTCTGCGTTGCGAAGACATCAAGCTCATGCTTCTCACTGTCCGCAAGCACAAGTTCAATGTTAATTTGCTTACCCCTCAACGGGACAGAAGCTCCTACAGTTTTAACAGTAAGATTTTGCATGTCATCTGCAGTACAGTCAGGAAGTACAGTAGCTAAGTCGATTAACGACTTTTGGCTACCAGTGTCTATAAAAAAATTAACGTGCCTAGCTACACCACCATACTTAGTTGAAAGGGTTACAAGAGGGCACATCCGGAGACGCGCCTACAACCGTCATGAGGAGGCGGCAGCCAGAGCGAAAAACTCAACAAATTTAGGACATAACGGGCTAACATGATTGTTAGCTTTACACAAGGAACAAGTAAAGGGAAGACCCTTAACTTTTGAAGGACACTCAGAGTTTAAATGCTTGCTGCTTAAGCATATGGTACATAGCTGTAGGTCACCAGCTCGCTTCACGCGTTTTACGTGAGAGTCAAATTTTCTACATGAAAATGACGAGAGGTTAGTCTGATTCCAGAAACGACACACTTTAACACTGGGCAACTTACTGAGCACAGGAGAAGGTCTAATTTTGTCCCTAACTTCAGCACGGGTTATTCCCCCCACCCTCTCATTTCGTAAGGGAAGAGATGGTAAAGGTTTGGGTTTTGTTTCAAGAAGAGAAAGCACCTTATGTGCATGTTCAAAAATTTCTAATGTAAAGAAACTCGCTTTAGAATAGCGAAGGAGTTCCAACAGGAAAAAGTCAGGAAGTTTAGTTTTAATAACAGCGGAAAACAGTAGATTTCCAGACTTCTCGCTACGGAAGTCTAAGCCCAGCTTTGATAGCTCGAGAAGTCGAAACTTAACCTTAGAGAGAAAAGAACCTATCTCGGCCAAGCTCTGNACCCTGCAGTTGGTTCTTCAAGAAAATGAATTTTTGCCCCTCACTCATGTTAGGATAAGCTTGTAGGGCATTAAGAAAGGGCTCTTGAAAGTGAAGGAAATTAAAAGGACAACCCGCATTGTCGCTAAACTTTTTCAACGTCAACTGAGGTGCTCTAAAGATGTTCAAAGGAACATCAGAAGTTGAAACTTTAGACACAGAAGGTAAACCGGTATCACTACAGTTTGAGACCAGGGAAGTTGAAAGTTTAGTTTTAAGTTCTGCTATAAGTTCTATCACCTGAACCTCATACTCAGCCCTCCTAGCTAACTCCTCGACAGACACTTCCTCAACATCAGAAGGTATAGTAGAGGACAGAAGTCTATAGGACTGTAAAAGCCCACTCAACTGAGGAACGGCTTCTACAAGGAAGGCTAGCTCACAGCCAGGAGAAAGAACTTTTTTTCTAATAGAAGTTATACTGCATTTGATGCCTCGTAATTTGAGGCTCAATGCCACAGAAGTACAATTTTCATTTTCCATAAAAATCAAAGGTAGGTTTAAAGCTTATTAGAAAAACTTTCATCTAATAAACTCAGGTCTACACTATTAAGTGGACAGATTACAGCCTTAGATAATATATAGAAAAATACTGATGACACAGAAAATACACACAAAATTTCACTCACCCCACCAGTTACTTTTAAATTCACAACATTTTGATTTTTTTTAAGTTCACACAAATTTCTTAATTTTTCTAATTTACATTTACACAAATTTCACACGAGTGATCCTAATAAAGGTTAGGCAAGGTAAAAATGGCTAGAACCTATAAACGCAAGGATCTTAAGCAACAAAACAGTACCCTGCCTAAAATACAACACCGGTATCACTCGGCCTTAAATCTAATGAGTTTCAACCCCCGACCCCTGCAGTCCGGATAGCGGCAATTTTAAACACAGAGTATTTATAAAATTTTCCATTTATTTTTTTTATTTTGTTTAATTAAGAAAGAAAAAAGGGAAAAGAAAATATTCAAGAAAAAAAACATAAAATAGATACCAGGATTTTATCCTGTCGGACTCCAGCCAAGCTCTGCCGTCAAGAAAAGCCGGCTAATTGCCGTTTAGGCAAAACTGCTTTTAGCAGCTTTAAGCTTGAGAACTTTTTAGTTCTTCATGAAAACTAAAACGAAGAGATTAGATTTTCTTCGAAAAAAGAAACTATGTCCCGCCGCCCGACCGTGCGGCTTAACTTTTACGAATTAAGGAACACTGAAAACATAGACTTACCTAACACCCATAGAGGGGTCAGGGAACGCTGTAATTTAATGGCAAGAGCTATGACAAGCGTAACAAAAGAAGGAGGCTCACCTTAGTATCTTCGAAGAAAATATTCAGGCGAATACATCTCCATTTAAGACAACTATCAAGGACACGGAGTCCCGGATGCAGGGGTCGGTAGAGGCCAGAACCCGCATAGCACAAGTTAGATGCACTCGCGGCGACGACCTGGTTGAGACTGAGGTGGCAACAGACCGCGGCCCACTCCACAAATTGCTCGAAACCGTGTCTGTGGCTTCGGACTCGAGCAAGAAGATCGAACGATTAAATAAAGTTCGCTGAAATAAGTCGCCATGGAAGTGAAGCACCCCGCCATTGCTCCGCTTTTTCATAGATTGCCAGCGTAATTGCCTTTTAGGCTCGGTTTAAATCAATAAAAAGCCTTTGTCCTTCATTGTGCAAGGTATTGGCTGTCTTGCATAGGACTTCAGCAACGAGCAATGGCTGGATTTGCGACAAATTCACACCGAAGGGCTGCATGCCCTATCGCAGAGATGCAAAATGACGTGATACATTTACTCTAAATTTTTTGTACAGCTTTACAGTTTTTGATTTGTTAGGGAGGATTTTTTCACAAAAGAGCTCCAGAAACAGAGAGAGCTTTTTGTCCTACGTTAGATGAACGGAAGCGGACAAGCTTTTTGGATCATGAATCTGTTCGGTATTGGGGTCCAGTCAAGTTTTCTTATAAGAGCTAGGGGTGGCATGATAGTATTTTTCTTGAAATTTCCTTTGCATACCACTTTGGCTGCGATGTTAATACATTTTTGCAATTCTTTTTGACGTTATTGAGGTAAATCTCCTCACACCCGACTGCAGTAGTCCAGACGCGATAAAGCTAAAGACTGAATTACTAATAAATTAGTTTTTTCGTCAAGTGCGTTCTTAAGGCGATGAAAGAACATTAAGATTTGGTTGATTTTGTTGCACGTTGTTTCTTCGTGTGATTTGAAAGTCATATTTTGTCGAACCAAACACTCCCTTATCTACTGGTTCAATTTTATTGTCTCCAAATGTTAGCGTGAATGGTGGTAAATTTCTGGTCCCATTATGTGATCCAAAAATAATGTATTGCGTTTTACTTGCGTGAAGTTTGAGGCCATTATGGTCAAACCACAATTTTAGATTTCTTAGAAGGTTTTCAGCGTTGGCTTGTGCTTCTTTCAAATCCGCTGTCGAACTTGTCATGGCAATTCCCATGTCATCAACATACATTGAGATTTTTGTGTTTGCCGCCATAAGAAGGATATCATTAATGAAAACTATTAAAACTATTTGTCACACATGTGACAACTTCATTTGACGTATGATTTCATCCGTGCATGTTTGTTCCTCATTTTGATAACACTTATATCACTTGGTTGAAGAATTTCGACATTTCATGTAAGTGCAATTGTTTAGAAATTAGGAATTGCGCAAACTGCGATTTTACGAGAAAATCGACCGACCATTGAGGGGTTACGGGAACTTCGCTCTTTGCCTCCCCAAAAACGTATGAGAGTTTTGTCTTACATTTTAGCATGTAGTTTGACTTGATGTCGAAATTTAAACTAATGTGAAGTTTTTAGGTGCAATAGTTTAGAAATTAGCTTCGAGACAATATGAGGCTCATTGGACAAATCTGTCTTTAAATGAGGGGTTACGGGAACTTCGCTTTCTGCCCTTCCAGGAAACGTGTGAGAGTTTCGTCACACATGTTAGCGTGAAGAATGAATTTCTTTAAAAATTACAACTAATTTGGAATTTTTAAATAGTATAGTAGATAAATTAGCATAACGAGAAAATGAGTCTCATCGAAAAAATCTGCCTCCCATTTAGGGGTTACGGGAACTTCGCTCCCTATCTTCCCAAAAAGCGTAAAAGAGTTTTGTCCTACGTTTTAGCATGTAAAAGGAATTGATGTGTATATTCAAATTAATTTGAAGTTTTTAAGTGCAATAGTTTAGAAATTAGAGTCAAGACAAAATGAAGCTCACCGAAAAAATCGACCGACCATTGAGGGGTAACGGTAACTTTGCTCCTTGTCTCCCCAGAAAGAGTATGAGAGTTTTGTTTTAGATTTTAGCATGAAGAATAACTTGATGTTGAAATTGAAACTAATTTGAAGTTTTTAGGTGCAATAGTTCAGAAATTAGAGTCGAGACAAAATGAGGTTCATCGAAAAAAATCTGTCTTTCATTGAGGGGTTACAGGAACTTCTCTCACTGTTGTCTGTAAATGCTAAGGAATTTTGGCATATACGATCTTCTCTTAATAATGTTTCATTCTTTCTTTTGAGAGTAAATTAAACTCGATAGGTGCATTATTTCGAAAGTTACAAGTGAATGAAGTTAATGAACTTTTGTGTTTTGACGGCGCTCGAGTCGGGAAAGGAACCTCAAGAAATTTCTGTACTTTTCACAAACCGTTTCTGAACCGTCTCGGCTGCGGCCTACCGGTCACATTTGCATTGTGTCTTTCTACTGGTGATGGGTGGCTGTAAGTAGAACATTTTTTTTGAAAAGAAAACCTTTGATTTCTTGTCAATTTTCTTCAATGGCTGTTTACGAAAAACAACTAGGCAATTGGGGAGGAATGTAAAAATCGAAGGGCCGAGAGCATTTACTGTGAAACGTACAATTTAAGCACGACAACAGAAACAATGAGATTAGGTACTGGTGTTGGTAAATATGCTTCGGGCGATCACAACTTTCGGAGAAGACCAATGCGGCGCTGCCTTCTCCCTCCAACTGCCGTTTAACGTCTCCTGGCAAAGTAAGGGGAGAACGTTTAGCATCTTCATATACTAAACTAGTTCATAGGGCGAAAGCCCGAAAGAGTAATAATAGGGCGAAAGCCCGAAAGAGTAATAATAGGGCGAAAGCCCGAAAGAGTAATAATAGGGCGAAAGCCCGAAAGAGTAATAATAGGGCGAAAGCCCGAAAGAATAATAATAGGGCGAAAGCCCGAAAGAGTAATAATAGGGCGAAAGCCCGAAAGAATAATAATAGGGCGAAAGCCCGAAAGAGTAATAATAGGGCGAAAGCCCGAAAGAGTAATAATAGGGCGAAAGCCCGAAAGAGTAATAATAGGGCGAAAGCCTGAAAGAGTAATAACAGGGCGAAAGCCCGAAAGAGTAATAATAGGGCGAAAGCCCGAAAGAGTAATAATAGGGCGAAAGCCCGAAAGAGTAATAATAGGGCGAAAGCCCGAAAGAGTAATAATAGGGCGAAAGCCCGAACAGTAAATAATAGGGCGAAAGCCCGAACGAGTAATAATAGGGCGAGATTAGATTAGATTAGATTATCAGTAAGTTTAAGCCTCCCTATCCGCTACAAAGGCGATCCAAAGAGAGGAAGGAGGAAGGCACCATTTAGTATGGAGTTTAGGAAACGTGGAATCTATGCAGAAAGGGCATAGAAACAGTAAGATGAGAGAGAAGTTTATGAAACAAGATCAAAGTTGAAGAAGAAAGTAGTAGGTGTTGAAAAAACAGGACAGCAGTGAACCGAAAAAAGATGGTCCGTAACAGAACAAAAACCTATTTTATTTCAACAAAAAGGAAGCCTACCTAACCCTTAGCTCGGGCCCTCACATAGTCCCCCTGGGAGCGCTAATTCCCATAGATACAACAGTTGTATCCCCCTGAGGGGTAATAGGGCGAGAGCCCGAACGAGTAATAATAGGGCGAGAGCCCGAATAGTAAATAATTGGGCGAGAGCCCGAACAAATAATAGGGCGCGAGCCCGAACAGTAAATAATAGGGCGAAAGCCTGAACTGTAAATAACAGGGCGAGAGCCCGAACTTGTAAATGAGCTGTTAACGTAATAACCTCTACGTTAAACTAACACCTACTTGCCAGGAAAAATTAGGGGTCGACTGGTCTATAAGCTCCATGGACACCAACTCACTAGCAGACGTGCGCCCAGTCTAAGAGTGACGAACCTCAGAGTCCATAGAGTTGGGAGCTCCTCCGACGACAGATGGCTGTGGCGAGCTTGCCGGAGTCGTGTTGTTGGACGGCTCACAGCTTCGGCATCGCACCATCCGATGCCTACAGATGCGTAGGACTCCCATTTCCAGCGCAAGACCACCAGACGAGCGAAGGCAGAGCGAAGCAGCGCAGTGACGGCGGGCTCAGCCTCTCATCTTCCCGTCGCCTAGAAACGTTGCAACGGAGACGCCTCCAAGCCCAAAGCTTAGGTACGAAGAAAGTTAGACCAACGGCCGAACAACGTAGAAAACCTGCGGCGACAAGAAAGTGCTACCCACAGAGTCAGTAGCCGGTAGTTATGTTCTGCTTGTATAACGGGCAGATTGCTCGAGCAGAGCTTTTTCTGCTGTGTCTAGGAAAGATACAGTAAACTGGATACTGTATACTGTATCTCGCCAAACTGAAACTAGGAGCAATCTACTAGTGTGCCAGGACTACTTTAAAACCAGTCGACCAATCTTAGATCAATATTTTATATACTGCTTGTGTTCGTTGTGTCATTTATTTAATTTCATTGAATTTTTTCAACACGTATTCCTGTCATTCTTATATAATGTAGATTCTCTCAATTATTTGGCGACCAAATTGTCAATTTTCTTTCTTTCTCATTCTCATTTCCAACTTCTCAACTCTACGAAATATTTCAATTTATTCACGTGTTCAACTACAAAGGAAACCTCTTGCAATTTTTTTCCTGCACTAGGTCAATCGTTAAAATTCTATACCTCTGCCATGCTATAAAATTTAACGTTTCGATGAAACTATCATCTTCCGGCTGAAAATATAAAAATAAATCATATTTTTATACACTCATTCGCAAGATTTAGTAAGGATAGTTCCTTGGTCAGGAGTGAAAAGGCAAAGGGTTTTTTCACATTTAAGTTTAAAGTCCAGAAAAATAAAATTCATGGCAAGAAAGAAATTCCTGCTCTCGACCCCCCCGCCTCCGGACCTCCACTCCCTTCCTGCGAAAAGAAAAGACGAGAACACAAGCATTAGTTGCGACGTACACGGATTTCAATCTTAACGTAAAGGCTGATTGCCATTGGCTCAGCACTGATCCGCTAGTCAAATTTAAGTTCCCTAAAATAATAAAATTACCCTAGAGAAAGCGTCAACCTTTGGTCTCGAAACTATTTATTTGAAGTAAGTTAGAAGTGAAAACCGTTATAGGCAATTAAAAAATAATTAAGGTAGAGTCTATTAAATGAATGGAGTCGTCTCCCATACGGCTAGAGCGAAAAATCCTCTTAATGACTGAGGTACATGAAGTAGGTCCAGGCTACCTATGCACCCACCTATACAGGTCGTCAGGAGTAGCGCCGAAATTGCTCTCGCTATCCTCCACGTCCCCAGCTCCAAGCCCATCCCACGTCGAAGATTTACAGGATCATGTTCTCATGGATAGCGTCCGAGCGGAATTCAGAATTATGCCTTGGGGCATTACTGAGCGGTTCCTGTCCAGACGAAATCCCCAAGGTCCTCAATCCTCTCCGGATAGGTGAAGAGAAGTTCGAAGAGAGAAGCCACAAGAGGAAGCTCCAACACCCACTCTAATCGCTGTAGGAGATGACTTCTCCGAGCTTCGAAAAAGGGGGAGAAACTCCGCCAAAAAACTGGCTGATCCTGCCACTCTGATGGTCAAATCTGTTCTGCAGTAGTTTAGATATGAGGATGAATGGTACGTGTGTGAATATCAGAAGGTGCAGTCGCTGCTGATGTAAAATTTCTAGTATGGAGGTCATCTCGGATGGCATGATTTTTCTTATAAATCGGTTTGCTAGATAGACCCGGACGCTACTTTTTGTCAGACCTAAGGGTGACGCTTTTTACAACTTTTGGAGATAAATGAGCAATGAAAGACATTTTATAGAAAATTTAGAACAACTCACATTGATAAAAATGTATATCAATTGCTCTAGCACAAGTAGACCCAGTAAAAACATAAAATAGACACTGTAAGACGACTTGATAGGAGTAGTTTTTGTATAAATATCGAACACCAGCGGACTAGCTAATATTGCACAGCAGTTACATGTTCACTGCAACATAGACACTGGAGAAATGGTCGAACAAGCGTTTCTTTCAAACTTCTAGGCTGTATTCCAATTGAAAAGTTTTAAAGCAACGAAATCATTGGTATTTTCATTGAGGGCCAGTTTGAGCTAATTTGAAGTTTATATGTGCTATAGTTTAGAAATTAGCTTCTCGACAAAATGAGGCCCATAGGAGAAATCTGACTTTCATTGAGGGATTACGGCAACTTCGCTCCCTGCCCTTCCAGGAAGTGTTTGAGAGTTTTGTCATACATGTTAGCGTGAAGAACGATTTGTTCTAAAAATTTAAACTAATTTAAAGCTTATAGGTCCTATATTTTAGAAATTAGCTTCTCGACAAAATGAGGCTCATCGAAAAAATTTGACTTTCATTGAGGGATTCCAGCAACTGCGCTTCCATATGTCTGTGAATGTCAAGGAATTTTGGCATATGTAATTTTCTTATAGGAAAGTTTCATTTTTCTTTTAGAGTAATTTCAACTCGATAGGTGCTTCATTTCGAAAGTTATAAGTGAATGAAATTAATGAACATTTGTGTTTTGATGGCGCGCGAGTCGGGAAGGTATCTCACACACAAAATCGTTTTTGAACCGTCTCGGTCGCGGCCGGCCGGTAATTAATTTTAGGAATAAATTCAGAAAATAAAATCCATTATATGATCCATGTTTTGATTTGGTTTTGGTTATGTATTCATGAAAGCACACAGGAGTTGCAGTGTAAAAAACGTGTCGAGTCGCCATACAACCATATTTTTTATATAGAAGAAAAATATGTCATATCCTTGATTTTACAGATATCTGAGATAAGTTAAATATGCCAAAGGTTTTTAAATTATTCACTTTAATAGTTTTCCTTTTAAACATATCGCAACTCTTGACAAGCCGCCTTGTAAAGGATGCGTAAAATGAACTTCCTATGTGGAATACTAAAGCATAGGTGCAACCAACGCATGGCGTTTCATGATGTTGATGAAGTTGATACAGAGCAAACAAATTTGAATGTTTGAGAGAATGTGGAAGTACGTTGCTGAAGCTAGTGTCATGTATGTATGTATGAGGGCTCTAGCCTGGAATGGAAGTGACCGTGAAAAGTTAGATATGATACGAAATAAGGGAGGACGTCAAGCTTTGAGTGCTCCAAAATGGAGCCTTTTAGCTAAGGTGGAGCCTATTTTCAGAAAGAATGATGAAAGCAATGTTGAATTATAATTATAAAATTGAGAGAATGCAGAATAGCAGGAGGGTAAGCAGGTGTTAGCTATTGGGAAAAAATACATTGGAGGCATGCAAGGGAACTAAGTATGCAAAAAGATTAATCATGTTAGAATTATTTGACCTATGGCTTTTAAGGAGGGGTTCTCCATACGGTCGTTTTTGTTGTTATTGAAGCTAGAGCAATGAAATTTGGTATACTAATAGAAATTGTAATTTGGAATCGTTTGTCTTCTATGAAAAAATGCAATTTTCTTAAAAATGATATTCGTAGAAAACGAAGTTTTTTTTCTTCAAAATGCATCTCCTCCCACAGTTATCAAGGCAAGCTACAGTGATGATTTTGGAATCATTAGATGTGAAAATTGTGCAGAAAGTGAACAAAAATCTGTAGAGTCATAATAAAAGTTTTAAACATTTTTTTGAGGCACCATTTTGTTTGGTAAAAATTTTCATTTGTGATCCACAGTTTCCGATTGTGATAAATTTCGAAGTAACCTTTTACTTTCCATAATCAACACGCTTTTGCTCATCCAATGATACCAAAATCATCACTGTAGCTTGAAAACTAGGAAGAGATGCATTTTGAAACCCCACATTTTGATCCTCTAAAAAAAGGCAAAATGGGTAAACACAAACAATCTCAATTTTTCTTTCTTATTATATGTGGGATCAGCTAGGACCTTTAAAATCATTATACAGTAATAAATAGACATAGAAGATGACATAGCAATGTCGTGCTGTGAAGAAAGTGCCAAGAAGGAGGTGTGACATGATAAAATCCCACTCTCCCTCTCCCCTCCCCCCACATTCTTTGAACCCCCGTAGTGGGCGAACGAGCAAACGTACGAGTCTCATTTTTTCACAGGATGTACCTGACCCCTCACTTCCTATAGCAGCAAAAATCCCTATGTTTCCAAACCATGGATCCCTATGTGGAATGCTCTCTTTAATGAATGTTGGAGGTGAAGGACCAGAGTGGGACTGCAAGAGGTGGAAAAAAGAGATCGAAAGGCAAACAAATGAGCAAGGATTGAATAAATAAATGCTTAGCATGACTCAAATGCTGGTAAATGTGAAGGAGAGGACAATAATCAATTTTCCACTTTTTGCTGCCTAAACATAGTTGGGCTTAACTCGGGAGTTAGCCCCGTTGGTGAAATATTCGATAACTAAACCTCCCACTAGATGGCGCCACTAGTCTTAAGCTTAACTCGACTTAAAGCTTCCCTCATAAATAAAAATTAAAAATTAAAAATAATTGTCTTACTTGTTGGGTTGGGTTGGGTTGGGTTGGGTTGGGTTCGTTGGTTGGTTGGTTTGGTTGGGTTGGGTGAGTGATACAGAGCCGTGGATGGTGTATCCGTTTTTCTTGCGTCGAGTTAAGCTTAAAACACGTGGCGCCACCTAGCGGCAGGTTTAGTTATTATAACCAACGGGGCTAACTCCCGAGAAACCCCCATAGTTGATTAGATTGAAATAAACAGTTTTTCTTCTATGCCTTTTTGGGGGCAAATGAGTATTTCACAAGTTAAAGCGGTAAATTAGTTACCGCAACTCTTGCGTTTTAAGCGGGAAGTAATTCGTTGAGCGCGTCGGATGGCAACACTAAAATGCACTCTCCTTTCCGACGCGCTTGAATGATCGAGCGCATTCCCGCTATCTAAGACGAAAGTTAACATACCGCTATAACTCATTATTTTTGGGTGAAAATTTCTATTGTGTTATTAACTAAAAGATCATAAAAGTGGGTTCAGGCTCCACAAGCTCCGCGGGGTTGGCAAATAATAAATTACAAAGTACCCAAACGTACTCTTAACAGCTCAATCACGCAACAACTAAACCTATCGCTCTAACACGTAAAATACTCATTTGCCGCAAAAAGTGTTGATGAAAATTGGTTTATTTCGATGTTATTATTGTGATTCAAGCAATAAAAATTTGGAAATCGATTAGTAGCTGTTCATTCGAACACATTCGTCATAGACAAAAATTAACATACTGCTATAACTCATTAAATACTCATTTGCCCTTGAAAATACATAGAAGAACAGTTGTTTATTTAGATCTAATTAACTAGGTTTAGGCAGCAAAAATTGGTAAATCGATTATTGTCCTCTCCTTAACAAATACCCAAAGCCTACACAAATCTGATATATGCAAAAAGTTATATGATGGTAGTTTTAAAAGCCAAATTTTGTTTGCTGTGAGGTGTAAGGCATTGAATGTGAGTAGAATATGTGAAGGTGGAATGAGAATAATAGATTATGTTGGCAGTGTGAACAGGGAGGGGAGGAAACAATTGAACATTTTGTGCTGGAATGTAGTAAGTATGAGCTTGAGAGAGAGTCATGAATGTAGTGTTTGAGCAGTATGAAGAGAATGAGTGGTGTACCAGATGTGCTGAAGATGATTGTGGTATGAGCTGTCTTGATGAATTGGGTCAGGAGTATAATTTGAGTATCATTGATGCCATAAAATTTTTTCATAAACATGCCTTTATGCCTTTAGTAAGATACGGTAATTGGAATGAGCCAGTCATGTAGAGTTGGCTGTAGTGACCGACCATGCCTGGGGATGGTGTGTTGATGTACTAGTTATCTCAGTGATGCCGTCCATTGGCAGCTTATGACAAGGATTGGTGGATCCTGAGTAGTTTAGTTGGACAAGTCAGAGTCTATATATAACATGAATAATTAACTATAAAAATAGCAGCTGGAGAGCAGGCTAGATTGCTTGTGAAATAAACACTTGTTGGAAGCTTTGGAACTGTACCTACATGTACTTCAAAATTCTTACATTTCATTATAAAGCAGTCTCATATTCTTCCTTGGAATTGAAACAAGTGTTTCTTTGGATTAAATCCCCTGATGCATTGTATTTAAAGTAATCTTTTTAAATTCTTCTTACATCACCATACCTTAACACTTTACAAAGTTGATTTCAAAATCTACTTTTATAAACAGCTCTAATATATTTTATTCCTGGTGAAATTTGGGTCCTAATGTGTTTTTTTGAAGTTCATTGTCAAGTAGCAGTTCTTTCCTCATCCTGATCTTGGTGACTACTTGATGCCAGTGCCAGTTAACACATTGACTGTGAAGGGTTAAACTGAAGTTTAATATTCAACTCAACTTCAAAGGCAAAAGTTGTTGAAAATGTTATACCTAAATAGCAAACATTAGCTGGATATATCAAATACCATTAATTTAAAAAGATAGTTAAAAGTTTCCAAACAATCCATCGATGGGTCATTTTACAGCTGAAAAAACTGAGCATAACCTTTCAGTGGGTCATATTGCAATCAAGGTGTTAAATGATAGTAGTTGTGATGACAATCACATGAGAACAAAATTTTGATGTCAAATGGTTGTCATATTTCTCATACTATTGCATTCATTGACATTCTCTGTGGGCCTAATACTTAGGACTTACTTCGTCTATTAGGAAATATTGCAGTAGCCTATTTACTCTTGTTTAGTTTGTTTCACACTTCTATTTTGTAAATGAGATCTACTTCCATGATATTGTAAAAATTTATGGACCTCTATTATTTTCATAGGTTTATTGATATTTAATTATTTCTAAGCAGTATGGCAGGCTTGGACAGTATTTCTGGGGTAAGTAACATGATTATAGAAAAGCTGAGGGGGCTCAAGTGTTATTGGGTCAAACTATGTCTGGTTGTCATTGCTTCCTTCCTTGTTTTAAGTCCAATATTCTATGCTGGAATGCATGGTAAGGTTCTCATTGGTATTATCTGCACTTATAAAATCAGTTATGGTTTTTCTATATTTGTTTTGCCAATTCTACCCTTGCTTATTTTTATCAAATAGTTATACTTGTGCCATGAAAGTAAGTTTTAAAGTTCCATCTTAAAGGATATATTTGTAGTTGTATGTGTTGTGTTATGCAAATAAAGATAGCTGCAATCCTTCAGTGTTGTCAATGTCTAGTTGAAATCAAATGCTGGATCTGTTTAATACATTAATCACTTGTTTTTTGTCATATTAATGAAAATGACTTGTTGAAATTTGTTAACAGTGAAGTGTTTATTTGCATTTGTCGAGTGTTTCACATACTGGAATGCTCAATTATTTGCATATCAAGCTTTTGAATTAATTTCATGTTATTTTTTGCAGGAAGAAGATGTCCATCTTACTTATGAAGACCAACAAAAAATAAACAAATTTGCCCGCTGTAACACCAGACTTGAGGAAGTTAAAGAAGAATTAAAATCTAAAGAAGTAAGTATGGAAAGCTGGTTCTTGCTCTCATGTTTTTAATTAAATGACTGATAATGTTAAAAATAAGTCTCCTAAGAAATTATGGAGAACTTTTCATTTTCCCTCAGGGGGATAAAACTATTGTATGTATGAGAATTAGCACCCCTAGGGGGAAAATGTGTGAGGTCCTAAGCAGAGAGTTAGGTAGGCCTTCTTTTTGTTGAATTAAAATCTTTTTTATGTTAAGGAACACTTTTTTTCAGTTCACTGCTGTCCTGTTTTTTCAGCACCTACTACTTTCTTCTTCAACTTTTACTTTGTTCCATGAACTTCTTTCTCATTGCGGAAAGTCTCAATGACTGAGTAAGAGTCATTGCTGGTCATTTGATCTTTAGATTTAGCTAATAGTCAACAAATACAAAAGCAATTCATGCTTTAATATTTTTGTGAAGCAATGCTATGCTATTTTAAATCATAGCATGCCAGTAGACAGACTATCGACATGCGTGGGATAGCTGCACTGCCATCAAAAAACTCGTAAAAAGTAAATAACCTGAAAACATTTACACACAGAAAAGCTGAGGATTGCTTGTGAAATTGCTGAGTAGTTTATTGAGGGTGAGGGAACTTGTTAAGCCCTGACAAATGAATTTGTTTGTAATTGGCTAACTTTCTAATCAAGGCTAAAACTACCAGAGTACGACTGGAATGAATTTTAAAGACAGCCCAATTTCCTTTCTTGTGCATTTTTTACAGATATCAATTTATATTATTATTTAAGAGAATTTTTTTGATGCATGTCCAAAAGAATGTAAAGTTTTAAGCATTATGAAAAAGTGGACCATGCTTGAACTAATGGTGGGGAAAAAAGTTTTTTGCAGATTGAGATATACAAAGTGAATTGTTATATTGTACAATTGAATTCTTCAAAGCCCTCTCCCCTCAGGGAAATACAACTATTTTATCTATGGGAATTAGCACTCCCAGGGGGATTATGTGTGAGCGCCCAAGCTTAGAGTTAGGTAGGCCTTCATTTTGTTCAAATTAAATGATTTTTGTTATGTTAAGGACCATCTTTTTTTTAGTCACTGCTGTCCTGTTTTTCTGCACCTACCATTTTCTTCTTCAACTTTTATCCTGTTTCATAAACTTCTTTCTCAACTTACTGTTTCTATGCCCCTTTTGCATAGATTATGCATTCCCTTATCTTCATACTAAATGGTGCCTATCTCCTTCCTCTCTTCGGAATTTTTTTTTGCGTTTAGGGAAGCTTAAACCAACATCTAATCTCATCTTCAAAGCCCTGTCTATTTTAATTGACATTTGGCATAGCATCAAGTCTAGCTCCTTTTTGTACTCTGACCTAATAATATCCGTTGTGTGTTTATTTATATATTTGTTTGGTGTCTGCTTCATAAGGGGTCATCCAAGGCCCCTGTCGGCCTGATGGGCCAAATTTTTTTTGTTGAGAAAGGATCCTTAGGTGATGGATTATTGTGCCCTAAAATTTCATGACGCTACGGGCATTATACGGGTGTTGACTAATGTAACACGATACTTCTTTAGATTTTAATTCTTTAACTTCCTCAAGTCTTGTGTTGCAGCAGGCAAATTTTTTTATTTATTGTTGGTCTTCACATCTTCTTCCTGCAAAAAATAACCTGAAATTTATCCAATGCATTAATCATACATTAGCAAGAACCAGTTGACCCCCTCCCAGGGGGGGGGGGGAAGGGGGTATCAATAATCATGAATTTTTGATATATAAAAATAATACCAAAAGGAAAATGAAAAATCTGGCGTTTTTAGTTTCTTAATGTTTCAAGAATTCCAAAACTGTTTTTGGTTTTGTTGTAGCATAAAAACTCATCGACTTCTATTCATTTGAAATCTCCTCAAAAATAAACTGAAAAACTAATATATCCAATTTTCCCCAAAAACTAAGGCCTAAATCGAAAAAATGAATGGAATTAAATATGTTTCTTTTTAAAAATTACAAATGATGTTCCAATTTCTGAAGAATCATACCAAAAATAACAAATCCACCATTCTTCAATAAATGAATTTTTAATTTTTTTGTAATTTACAATTCAGTGTGTAAATATGAAATTGGGCATGAAGATAATCGAAAAAACATCAAAACAGCATTCAATTACAGTTATTCTCCTTTATATTACACTTCAACAAAAAATTTGGTTTTTGGCTTATACTGAAAACCCCTCATTTTCAACATTCAAAAGAATAGAAGCCAGTCGATTTTTATGCTAGGAAAAAACAAAGACAGTTTTAGAATCTTCGGAACATTTCCAACAAACTAAAGCTCTTCGATTTCCCAATTTGGTACACATTTTTTTTTATCACATTTCAAAGCCAAAATTTTCTTTTATTCTAGTTAGTGATCCAATATCGCATGTACAAAGAAAACGATAACAAAAATTGAAAATCCAAGAGCTTTAGTTTGTTTGAAATGTAATAAGGATTTCAAAACTGGCTTTGCTTTTTTCCTAGCATGAAAACTCACAGACTTCTATTCTTTTGAAAAACCTTTAAAAATTAACTATAAACTGATGTTTTCATTTTTTTTCTAAAACTAAAACTTAAATCGAAGAAAGTTATCAGTAAAATGTGTTTTTTTTCAACAGATGCACTTACTGGCAAAATTTTCAAACCAATCGGATCAAAATTTAAAATTGATGAGTTGACCCCTCTTAAGAAACATAGGTCTGAGTTTGCGGTCTCATGGATACTGAATTCTTCAGTGTAACATTAAAAGATGACCTTTACACGCATTGATAAGTTTGAATTGTATCAGGATGTGTTCGTTTAGGATAGGTTTGGTTAGATTAGGATAGGATTGGTTATCATAGGTTAGGTAATATTGACAATTTTTACACGGGTCCACCTAGGAATTTCCACGGGTCCTGCTACTACCTAACAATACCCTTGGTTTATTTGTTCTGAGCCCGCTTCTTCCATTTCTTTGTCATGCTCATAAAGATATCCATAATGACCGTATCTGTGATACGAGTTCCACCAGTGCGCAAGTACAATAATAATTTTTATCACGGGTACTGTTAGGATAGATATTTTTATTAGTCATCCAAGTCTGGAAAGTTTGTTCAAGAAAGGTTTTTAATCCCGTAATTTTTGGGGGGCCGTGCACACCAGTTTGAAACAAATTGGTTGATATCTTGCTAATTTAAAATAAATGCTGGTAGATAACTGATCCAATATATTCCCATCAAGTGACTATTATGTATTCATTAATGGCTGAAAATATCTGATTGCAGATCCAATGTGCAATTGATGTTCTGATAAAGACTTGATGTTTCCAGACGGACCTTCACAACCTAGGTGACGCTGAAGATGAAATGATGATTGCGCTCGACGCTGATGAGAAAGTTCCTTACCTTCTTGGGGAGGTTTTCCTCTTGAAAACACAGGTACCCATTTTAGTCTTTTTTTTTTGAGTAGGAAATGGAAGATTTGTTTAATGTATTGTGATGATGTAATATTTAAAAAAGTATTACTTGGTTTAAAAAGGTTCTAAGAAACAAATAGCTTCATAATTCTGACAATAATAGAGAATAAATACAAATGTGACCAAAGGGAGGGACGTATTTTCTGCTGGCTCGAATGAGTGTGCCAACCTGTCTCTGACTGTACGTGCGAGCTGATTTTTTACCAGCTGCAACTGGGACATCATCATAAGCTTGTGTTTGTGCTGGTCCTTGTTAGGCGAGGGTACTAAAGTAATTACAATTTGGGTGCCGCAGTAGTAATTTATCATACGAATGCTAATTCTCTCATGTCAGCATCAAATTTTCATCCTTTGTACAGTATGTTTTTGTTGTACTCATTTCTCGCAACACAGCTATCATGCTACTTTAATTCTGGTTCAGAATTTCTATAAATTGTTTATTACTAAAGTTCTCTTGCAATATCCAGAATGTAATGATCAACCTTTACTCCTTCAGGGAGATTCAACTCAGGTATTTATTGTAATTAGCGCTCTCTGTAGGAAATGAGAGGTCCCTCTCGAGCTGAAAGTTAGATAAGTCTTCTTTTTGTTGGAATAAAATATGCTTATTGTGGTTCTGTTATAGCATGAGGTTAGCATACTAATGGATATTATTTATTTCCATACATTTACTTAGCGATAAATAATTTGTTTAACTTGAACTGCACCTGGGTAGGCGATATATGACGGTAGACATCACGTTGTAGTAGCACCCTTTTTGGTTTGTTATGGACAGTCTTATTCAGTTCACTGCTGTCCTGTTTTTCAATCCCTATTACTTTCTTGAACTTTCATCTTGTTTTACAATCTTTCTTCTCAACTTACTATTTCTATGCGCCTTGTGCATAGTTTCTGCGTTCTCTTATCTGTATACTAAATGGTGTCTTCCTCTTCCCTCTCTTTGGAACGCCTTTGTTGCGGTTAGGGAAGCTTAAACTAACATCTAATTTAATCTTATCTTTAACTTCATGCTAAATGGTCCCTTCATCTATCTTTTCTTGGTAGCACCTTAGTTGTGGTTAAGTAGACCGATACTAATTTTCCTAATCTGAGCGATCTTTATTTTGTAGCCCTTACGCGTTCGTATTTTGTGTTCAGTTCACTACACATTTGAAAATTAGCACACGAGTCTGGTTGAAGTGCCCCAGTAGTGGTTCACCTCCCCAATTGAGTGGAAACTTCAATACATGATTATCACGTGCTGGGAGCGTACTGAAAACAAAGGCTTTTAATTTTCAGGGACCTTCGTTTAAAAGTGCATTTATCTTCTGTTATTCTTCATAGGAGACTTTTATGAATTTTTGAACTGTTTCTGAACACTTCGATGTAATCATAAGGCCTGCTAGAGGAATTGTTTAGTGTTCTTTGGGTACGCTTCATTAACCTCGTTTTAACTATCGGGGATCATGATATTTTTTGGTCAGAATGGTTTACTAACAGAATGGTCATACTACTCTAATGTGCAGGAATCTGCAACCGAGAGCATAGGCAAAGAGAAAGAGCTGGTGAGGGACGAAATCGCTCAGCTCAAGTCGAAAGCTTCTGACTTGGAAGCATCCATGGCTCAGCTTAAAGCTGATCTTTATGCTAAGTTTGGAAATAACATCAATTTGGAGGCCGATGATGACTAATAGAAATATCAAGAAGCTTATCCTATGTATTGCCTTACCCTTTTTTCTCGTGCTGGTCGGTCACAATGCACCCCCACTCCAGATTCATCCACTAACTCCGCTCCTAATTGATCTCCAATAAAAAACTACTAATCAATAGTTGCATTTTATTTGTCCTATACTGCCTTTTGTAGAATTTTCGCAACATGCCTTCGCCTTTTGGCAGCAAGGTAAATTGTTGATTTTTTATAAAGTTCTTGTAGTAGGTTAAAAATGTTGGAAATGCAAAACATCCGCATAATATATTTCTCTAGTAGGAAATATAAAACAATCTTATAATACATATCACAGATATAAATATCTCTATAATAAACGTGGTAAAGCTTTTTCTAGAACAGATGAATAGCGAGTAACTAACATTCGATCCTTGAGTTATGCAGCATTTAGGGCATGTCATGACCTGCAAATAAAAATTAGCCCCAATTATAATTACTTTTATCAATCATATTAGTTTGAATAACTGGTAGTTATTTGTATCCGTATAAGCTGTGGCTGGCGTAAAAATCCTCCTCGCTGGCATACGCGAGGATTGTCAGGGCTTCCGTTATCAATTCTATCAAACATTTTATTAAAAGAAAATGTGATACAGTACTGCAAATAATACTTGACCTAGGGTTAACGGCAGGACGAGAAAAATTAACACAAGCATTTGAAGCAGTTAAAGATGCGTGCGCGATCGAGGCCAAGAAATACAAGTAAAATTTAAGAAAAAAAAAGTTTAACTATCCCTTGCTCGCATAAAAGTGGTTAGTCAGAAACACGAATAAATCCTAAGAACGCTGTACGACAGAATGTGCAGGTTCCGTCACCTCATAGCGATACCCTGCGAGTAAAAACGGTTTTCACACTAATCGTTTATTTACAGCAGGCCTAGCCACAACACGCGCGAGATTTAAAAGACAACTTGCGTACGCACCGCAGTCAGCACGTCAGTCGCCCACTGTACCTCATCTCAGTCCCTCTTGGTCTGCTTACATTGATTTATTCAAGCTTGGTGGATAGCTTCCAAGTCCGTTTATTAGCCTCAAGTTAAGATTGTGCTTGAGTTACCACCCAGCAAGCTCTTAAAATGACCGATTAGTTGTCAAAAGTTAGTGCCCACTTCAGATCAGCAAAGAATTCCATTTACAAAATGTAAATTCTAGATCAAATAATATC
>JACJUY010006431.1:2952-22011 GCA_014220935.1 Platorchestia sp. MABIK | reverse complement strand
CCCCCCACATACAATAGAAGGAATATCAGACGTATACAATGCATAAATTAAAACGAACATACCCTTAAAAAAGTAGCAAAAAACATATCGCGGAACACGCTATGTTATGAAATTTCATCAAATAATAGCGTATTACAATTAGAAAATGTTTTTTCCACTTCACTACAACATAGTGACCGCAACGAGTCTCACAGGCATGCAGGCTTGGAACAGCCGTAGGTCAGGTCTACCTGCACTAGCAAGCAACTTCATCCACATGATCCTCAAGAAAAAAAGGAACTTCCACCTGAACCCATCTCTAATAATGTAGTTCGCTACCTTTGATTAAAATCGGTTCTTGAGTTTCTCTCACAAAATGCACTCGAGATGCCTATAGCAAAAACTGGCGAAAAGTTTTCACTAGGAATAACACTAGGTAAACGCAAATTCTGTTTTCTCTTCTACTGCGCGCAGGTCCAAATGGGAGCACGAGCGCACAAATGTATCACTAAAGATTTACGAACATTGCTAATAAAATTGCCGTGAGCAAAGGGATGGTGTGACACCCAGTAGGCAAACACGAAAATTACTTCAGATAATTTTGCGGGAAATGCATCTAAATCGTTAGTAGTAGGAATCTTCACTGGAAGCGGACTCGTCACTCTGAGTCGTCAGAAATACTGGAGTAAGAATCGTTGTCGGAGTTTTCGCTGCCCCCCGTTGAGTTGAAGAAAGTGCTGTTGCCCTGAAAACAACAAAATCAAATTAATATGTACGTTACCACTTCACGCTTTATTCTATTAAATACTCTCAAACGGTTTCATCACATTACATAACTCCCACATTAGGCCTTTTATAATTGCGTGTTCAAATGTAACTTCGGTAGTTCCTTTAATGCAAGGCTTCTCAGCCTTTCTATTGTCGTGTACCCCCTAGGCTTAATGGTGTATCTTCATATACCCCCAGCACAGTTGAAGGTTTACGGAACTAGAAAAATACACTTAATGATTAATAATCATTGATCATTAAGTGTATTTTTCTAAGTGCATGTATAAGTATACATGATTATAATCATATATACTTATGCGATTGTTTGTTAATATATTTTGTACATCTAAGCATATGAAGTATGTTAAATGTACCCCCGGTTTAGAAGCCTTGCTTTAAGGCCTAGCATCCCATGCGTCACCGGCGACACTGCGCACAAGAAGGCCTGTGAGCAGTCAAACAACTAGCGTAGGAAGATCGGTCCCATTAGGTCACTCGCATGGCTTACTTACCGGACACCTTCTAAAGCTCGGAATAAACGAGAAAACACCGCAAAACTCTTGCAGCTTACGTCTTCTTCCTTCATGTCGTCGAGGCACTTTTTGAGCATCTTGGCAAGCTTCTCCTCTATGAGGCCCAGCAAAATGCGGTCTCTGGGCTCAGGCGCCCAGCACTGCTCCATAATGGCCCAGCACTCGGGGCTGAAAGTTGACAGACACTCCGGCCGCACTCCTGCATAAAAATTCAATTTAGAATCGCTCCTGAAGCAAGTTGAATCTGTTAACACAGCATCACCACTAATAAAAGATCATCAGCAATCATTCTTACAGCAAAACATGCGAGTGATAAAGCAGAGCATTATGAATTACTTCAAAATACAAGAGTGAGACATAATTTAGCTTCGAGAATAACACAAATGTGTACGTGAGCGCGAAACAAATGTTAAACGTAAGCAAACCAACCTCGAATATTGGCTGAAAACTTTATTCCGGAGACAAGCTCTCTCAACGTGTTGTAAAAATGGTAGACACATATGGCGACCACACTACTAACTAAATAAACACCTTAGCTTTACACAATTAGGACTAGTACTTCTTACAGAAATGATAGAAGCACAAAGTATTTTTTAAACTATGCTGCATCAAATTGATGCCAGAGAAACAAAATGAAATGCGTTCCAGTCCCTCTCGATTCAGGCAATGCTACAATCTCAAGCAACTAGAGCCGTAGGTGAATTGCCAAGATACCTCACCAGGAAAGCTCTAAAAAAGTTCCACATCAACATGCAGAGGACTCACGCAGGTCGGTAGACAAAGCACTATGGAAAGCTCACCTCTATACACGGCTACCTTAAGATCTTCTTTGCTTTTCTGGAGGCAGAAGTTACGCGGCATGTTCGTTTTGCCCGAGCACAAATACCAAAATAAAACACCAAAGGCGTAGATATCGACGCTATTGTCGTAGGTTCCCGAAAAGAGCTCGGGCGCCATATGGATAGGCGTCCCTACGATGCTGCCGGTCATCATCGCCTCTGGCTTGCAGAAGTCCAAGTCCGTCACTTTAGCCCGACCTTTCGAGTCAATCTACAGACACCAAAAAATTTTTCATCATTTTCATACTTGAATAGAGTACTTTATGCGCAAAATTTATAACTCAATGACTATCAAAATGCGTATGAAGAGAATTTGTACTCTGATGACGTTATAAAGTACATGGTGGCTTCATGAAAGTTTTTGTTACCCCAGATTTCTGATAAATTCAACAAGGGATAGAAGTAAGTGGCTGAGGCCAATGCAGCCACTGAAAAGTAGTAGCACGGCAAAGTAGATAAACTCACGAGAACATTTTTGGGTTTGATGTCGCGGTGGATGAGTCCTTGAGAGTGGAGGAATCGGATACCCTGCACCACGTCCAGTGCGATCTGAGGTATCAAAAAAAAAAAAAAAGATTCCGTGAGGTAAAAATATGACTTTTCAGCCGCTCATGGCATAACATGAAGCAAAGACGCGACACGTGCCATCATTGGCTGAGGAAGCCTCTGCTTTGACAATGTCAGGCAGACCACTAACTTGTGTGCAGTCTTAGTATGAGTGCCATCAAAAAGAAAAAATATGTGACGATCAGTTGAACCGAAGACTTCCTGAAGCAAAATATTTATTTCACTCTGTATGCAAAACAAACCAATATTCTCTATCAAAAAAGCTTCTGCAAGAACGTGTAACAATGATACACACATAATTATGGCTAAAACGTACTAAACAGCTTATGAAATTTACTAAAGATTACCCAATTATAAAATAAATTGTATAAAACAACCAAAAATTAAAAAAACATATAAATTTTCCCCTATATTTCGTGAACAGTGGTTGAATGAAAATTTTTTGACGGAAAGGCTTTCCAGTACATTGGCTCTCTAGGTAGTACTGAAAAAAAAAAAAGTTCCAGGCCTAAGGCATCTTTAACTTCATCAAAACTATGAAACAACTTCATCTTTAAGACGCAAGGTCTACTCTCAACAGTAGTTTGGTACAGTCAATAATGTTTTTCATTGAAAAGAATACAAGAATCAGAATTGTATTTAAATGAAAACCTCGAAGTGGCGGGGCGAGGAACACGACAATCTCACCCTGAGCCTCTGGAACCACATGAGGCCACGCCTGATGGCTGCGTCCAGGTCGCACTCGTGGACGTCCATGACGAGCAGCACGCACTGGTTGCTGGGGACCGCGCTCTTGCCGCCGTAAGCCTTAGCCCCACTGCGCGACCCCCCGCTGCCCCAGCGCTCGCGCCCCCCCACCCCCCGCGCCGCGGCAGGCTTCCGAGCCTCGCCGTAGTATTTGTCGATGAGGCACGCGTGGATGCCGACTATGCGCGGGTGGGAGCCCATCAGTCTGGGATGGATACGAAGAGAAAGTCAGGGAGGATGTGGGAGATGTTCAAAACCTTGCTCAATAATGAAATTAGGCGATAAAGTCGAGAGAAATGGTTTTAGGAATAGAAAAAAACATATTCGATTAGGCAACTAACACGAACGGTGAATATGAAAAACCTCAGGGAATTGCTCCTCATGAACACTATGGTATCGGCATAAAAAAGTCAATGCTAAAAAATAAGCACGAAAGACTACAGCATATGTACGAATTATCACTAAAATATTGCTTCCCTCAACTAATTTGTTTAGGTCTGTTTCAAAACGAATTTGAAATTTCTTCTAGGTAACCTATGCATCAGTCTGGAAAGTTTGTTTAACATAAATCAATCCAAAGTTGGTATTGAGAAAGTCAGTGTTCACCAAAGAGGTAACTGTAAACTAAAGGAAATAACGTTGCTGTTTTGTAAGCGCACTTTGAGGTCTTTGTGGCAATAGAAAAGATGTGTGACATCACTTGACTGATAGTGAGGGTGGTTACGTGCCTGTGTTATGCAAATGTGCGTGTAAGTAAACGGGTGGTGAAAGAGAAAGCGTAAGATGAAGAAATTTATCCTTCCCTAACTTGAGATAAATTTAAACAAAAAAATAAGTGGTGTTCCTATATGCGAATTGTATCTTGATGTGAAAAGAATTGCGCCACTAGCTATTCACGTTATTTCGTGAACTTCACCAATAGAGCAGATATCAGTATTAAATTTTTCTACTGGTGAGGATGAGCAGCCTCCTAACTTTGCAGCAGAGGCTCAAATGACACGGAACACTAGAATGAGGACAATGACAACATGAGGAGACCTGGTGTAGTGGTACTGCAGGGCGATGTCCCGCCACTGCGTGGGGTCCCGCGGCAGCAGCGTCTTGACGGCGCACGGGGAATACCGCGCCCAGCCCTTGCAGGAGTACACCACGCCGAAGTGGCCGCGGCCCAGCTCGCCTCCCAGCACTGGCAGGCCTGGCAACACAGCGCACATAACATCATCGTTCACAGCAAAATTTCCCTAACTATTTGAGCCAACGTACTGGCAGCTTGGGTAAATATAAAATACATCGTCAATACATATCAATACACTACATTTGTCAACAAAACCATTACCATGTTCCACCGGTCAGCTATTTGGTTTTCAACACTTTATTAGGCAAAATTACAAAAATTGTTGGTGTTTTTTTCCTCGAAGTTGTCAATTACCCCAAATGGTTTCTTACAGATCGGCACTGGACCTGATAGAATAAGTTAGGTTAAGATAAGTCACGATAAAATACATTATATTATGAAAGGTTAAGGTAGTTTAGTTGAAAAACGAATTTTTTTTACGGGTCCCGCTAGTATTCATCAATCCTAACAGTACGAGGCGAGTTCAAGGAACGGAAATACGAGTGCCGGCGTGTTACAAACCTAAAGCGCGTGCTTCTATCACCTCCTAGTTGTAAAAAAAAGCGAGACTTTACAATATGAATAATAAAATGTAATCAGATAATTGAAAAAATCTGTAAAAATACCTCTAGACGCTAAACGAAGTAATCATGGTAAGAATAACGGAAATGGCAGTCTAAACAATGAAACAAATTAAAAATCCACATGTGATTAACATTCAGCCATGAACTGCGGAACAAGCCAAGGTCCCTGTTTGCAAGGCTGTCAAGTAACACTAGGACGCGCTTTGGAAATTTCCAGTGTACTCACATAGATTTGTTCAACAGAAAATTTCAAAGTACGTAAGTATTAGGTCAAAATAACCAGGTACACTTTTATTGGAAATGAAATTCAGACAAACCACAATGCTCGAATATCAGCTCTGCCGCCATACATAGCACGGAAATAAAAATGTTGGACGATTTCACGAAAGTGGGGAGGGGCACACAGCTAACTACACTGGTCTATGCACCACAGAGCACACAATTCTCCGCACCTGACCCTGCACTGCAGGACACAAATAACCTTATTTGCCAGTTAACCGTAGGTCATGATTCCCCACATTCAACAAAACACCAATGGCCACAACTCACCCTATTTAACCGAGCACCTGAAAACACAACCTCCCACATTTAATCTGGGTGCTACAGGTAACAGCTCGCCCTATCTAAACATACACCAAAAATCCTAACTGACCATATTTAACCCTGTTATTGATGGCGTCAGTGTGCAGGGCGAGTTTGGCCAGCTTGGGAGCATGGACACTTTTAAGCTGGTGCTGCTGGTGCTCTGTGCTGTTGAGGCTGTCGGTGAGCTGGTGCTCCAACAGCTCCATGTTGCTCAGGAAGAGGCTGTGTGCCGTCTTGATCTCCCCGCTTATCTGCCACACACAACGCTCAAATTTACTTCACTTATGAGACTCACGTATCCATGGCTCAACCGTTTTCCAAAATTTAATTTCTAAATCTATCATGTATTTATGAATTCAAGAAAAATATAACAATTTTCAAAAAACTTGAGTTCAAGTTATTAGAATTGAAAAGGTTTGTCACAGCAAAAAGGAAAATAAGACCAATCCATGCATTAGAAATTACAATGGATTGCAATCTGATAAGGTATTACTGCATTAATTTCAAGTACTGTTAAGTTCAATAACACAAATTGCAGTTAAATTTTCGATAATTTTAAAACATCTAATAGGAAATTTGCTTGAACGGTGAGTAAAAAAGGTAACGGAATTGCTCATAACAATGGTCACAAATTTGAATGTAATTTACCTTGATGGGCAATGGGCAAACTGAAAGAGTTTAAAGCAACAAGCTATGTTAACACGTGACTCCAAAGTGGTACATATGTGTACCACTAGGTAAATTGTTCATTTACGTACTGGAATATACAAATAACATTTAAACTATTTTGCTACCTTTTCCGAAATAAATTTCAGAGCAAAAGGTAACACATTACGGTTCAATTATATTCTTTACACTTTTCAAAAAGGTCAAAAATGTATTGGAGCAGAAAAGCCGGTTTTTCAAAACAACTCCTTCTAGCCTAACCAAACTGACCGTAAGCAGCCGCACAATCGTAGTCAACGTGTTAAAGCCATGTTTAGCATATGTGTTGAATCAACACAACCTAGTTACATTAAAATACTGGAAAGAAGTACTATTACTCGAAATTAATGAATGCGTGAGGATTTTCTTCATTTAGAGAAGAGTGTGCACTCGCCCACCATAAGGCTCAAGACATCCAACCCATTCCTGCACATACTGTTTTGGGTGGCCGTACTTTCCCACCATTGCTTCAATTCAAGGGCCATGGTAAATCTATCTCGGTTTAACATCATCAATAGTTCTCTGTGATATTAGATCTTGCTGACAAACTAGTGAAATGAATAATTTTATTAGAAGTTAAGACTCATGTTACCCACATTTTGAAAAATTTTAAATTTTTTTCGAAAACTTCAGATTTTGAACCATGATAATACATCATTGAAAGATGCAAGGCAAGAAGATGGTGTATACTTATTCAGAAGAATACAATTCTGCTCATTTTTGTTTCAGAATGAATGTGAGCTGCAATTTTTGCGTGTCGCCGCACAACACTCTCCTTACAGACCGCTTCTTAGCCTACAAATCCCATACAACATCGACAATGGTGTGCGTCAATTCATCTCCCTCGTGGCATTTACATTCTACAGAGTACGGAAGAACCTATTGAGTTCAAAACGCAACCCAAAGCGAAGTTAAAGTTACAAGCATGTGTGCTCAGTTGTTATCGTCTCACCTGAGTGGAGATGGTGCGGGCAAGCCTTTTCTCACTGAGACCCTTGATCATGTCGGAGGCGACTTGCCTCTTCCATTCGGGAGTACCGGGAGCAGCGAGGCGACCTGAGATCTCCTCATCAGCCCGAGCCGTCGGACCCCCGCCACTCAGCAGCTCCCTGATGCGTTCCCACACTCCTCGCAGCAGCCCCCACGAGGACGTGGGGCGCACCTCTACTTGATATGCAGCGTTCACCAACTGCGGGTGTAAAGTACATCAACGACACGCAAGTAGCTCCAATATAACATCAACTAAATTATTAACAGATGTACATTACAATCAAAAATTTCTAATGAATGCGATCAAGAGTTTCTACATTGATAACAGAGCATGTGTGAGAGTAGGGAATGAGGTGAGTGAGTGGTTTCCAGTCGTGACAGGCGTGAGACAGGGATGTGATGTCGCCGTGGTTGTTCAATTTGTTTATGGATGGTGTAGTGAGAGAAATGAATACGAGAGTTTTGGGAAAAAGTACGAAGTTGGTGGAAAAAATGGTACAAATTGGGAAGTGTGTCAGCTGTTGTTTGCAGGTGATACAGCGCTTACGGCTGATTCAGAGGAAAAACTGCAGACTGGTTGCAGAGTTTGGTAGAGTGTGCAAAAGAGGTAAGTTGAGAGTGAACGTAAATAAAAGCAAGGTGGTGAGACGTTCAAGAGGTGGAGTGTTTGGAACTTTCGATGTGAGGATGAATGGTGAAGTGTTAGAGGAGGTAGAGCATTTTAGGTACCTTGGGTCGGACGTGGCTGTGAATGATGGTATGGAAGTAGAAGTGAGACATCGAGTGAGCGAAGGCTGCAAGACATTGGCGGCAATAAGGAAAGTTTTGAACGCAGGAGTTTGAGTAGGAGTGCTAAATGGGGACTGTTTGAAAGCTTAATTGTACCAGTTTCGCTGCATTGAGCAAGAGTCTTGGGGTTTGAGAGCAGCTGAGAGGAAAAAAATGGATGTGTTTGAGGAGCATGTTTAGAGTAACAATAAGAGAAAGGATTGGGAATAAGTTGATTAGGGAGCTGACGGGTGTTGTCAAAAGATGAGTAGGCGGGTGGATGAAAAAGTACCTGGATGGTTTGGGCATGTTGAAAGAATGAATGTTGAGCGGCCGGTAAAAAAAAATTAAATGTCGGAGGCGAGTGGTATTAGAGCGCGAGGAAGGTAAAGGATGAGTTAGATAGATGGGATGAAACGTGCATTGTATGAGAGGGGTTTAACTGTGGACGTGACAAGAGGGACGACTGCGGACAGAAGTGAGTGGCAGCAGTGTATAAGGATGTAATTATTTGACGCGGTCACTGAAAGCCTGCCCGCAAGTGATGGAGTATATGATGTGTCCTGTCATGTGCGGAGGGAGGCAGCACACAAATGAAGCGGTCGGAGTAAACCAGCTATGGCTGTCGGGCCTGACTGTGGAAAAGGGTTGTGATGGGCTGCTATTGATCCGGGCAGTTCTGGTGCGGCCAGTGCTACCTCTCTCGCCTCCTAGTGACTAAGGGTGATTGATTGTGGCTTGCTGTCGGCTACCCTCTCATAAGAATTAAAAGCCTGTATATGTATGTAAGTACATTCAAGACACGTCCAAGCACTTCATCACAAGTTTCCTACCAGTCAGAACCCTGTGATGACAAACTCGAGCCCAAAACCAATACCTGCCTCAAACGCACGCAACACAGCACCCATAGAGAACAAATAAAGAGTAATACCGTCACACATGAGCGAACGGGATTAGAATTGCAGACCACTGGCGCACAAACTCACGCTTCTCAGATATGGCACTTATCGTCTCATAACAAAAAAAATGTGTTTGTATTTGTGTGTTATTCTAGCATTTAAGAGGTTACACTAGATCCTTTAGACGGTGACATCCCAAATTAAATAAATTTGATCAGTTCCTTCATGCTACATTAAAAACATATTTTCTGCCGCATATTTCAGAATTAAAATAATTTACACAACAACTGTGGCGCGCAAGTGTACCCTCACTCACAAAAATTTGCCAACAATACTGGCCTTAAGGCAAAAAGTCCCAGCTACAAGAAAGACTGGCATGTAAGAGAGTGCGAGTGACAGAGTACCTTCTTAAGCGCGAGTGATAGAGTATCTTCTTAAGCGCGAGTGATAGAGCATCTTCTGAAGCGCGAGTGATAGAGTACCTTCTTAAGCGCGAGTGATAGAGTACCTTCTTAAGCGCGAGTGATAGAGTACCTTCTTAAGCGCGAGTGATAGAGTACCTTCTTAAGCGCGAGTGACAAGTACCTTCTTAAGCGCAAGTGATAGAGTACCTTCTTAAGCGCGAGTGATAAGTACCTTCTTAAGCGCGAGTGATAGGGTACCTTCTTAAGCGCGAGTGATAGGGTACCTTCTTAAGCGCGAGTGATAGAGTACCTTCTTAAGCGCGAGTGATAGAGTACCTTCTTAAGCGCGAGTGACACACTGGGCTGGTCCTGCTGGGTGCTGCAGTGCTGCTCGAGCTGAGCCAGGCAGCGCCTGAGGGTGCCTAGGCAGTTCTCCCGCAGCCCCTGCACTCCCCGCACCAGCTGCTCCCCCACGCGGCTGTTCACCTCCCGCAGCACGCACTCCTGCACCGCGCCCTCCCAGCCCTCCGGCCCCCCTGGGCACGGAGAGTGCATGTGTCGCAGGTTAGCTAACAACAGTACCTGGCTTATTGCATATCTTTCTACTTTAAGTTTCCATTTAAGTTCAAAACGAGAACCATTCATAGCCATGCTCTTAATTGTACATACTCGATTTATCAATAAACTAATACAGTGCTGTGCAAATTAGTTCGGACAGTGGTGAAATAAAATAATTATTTGCTATTTGCTAAATTGAAGTTAACTCAAATAAAATGTCGAATGTAAGAGCGTTGATATATTTAATAGGAGGTGTGACCTCCTCTCGCTTTTACAAGCATTTGCACTCGATTTGGAATAGATTTGACCAAAGTAGAACACATTACTGCGATTTATTCATAATGGTACAAGACCTTAATGACAGCAGTAATCAGCTTTCGTATTGTCGAACAGTCTTCTTTCTGAAGCCTACCTTCAATTATTGCCTTTAAATTTTTCATGGAATTTGTGTCAGGAAAATTTCCAGGCCAGTCTAAAACTTTTAGTTCACTTTCTTCAAAGAATGGGAGCATTTTGTGTGAAGCATGGCATGGAGCAAGATCCTGCTAAAAAATTTGAAGGCAATGATTAAAGGTAGACTCCTGAAAGAAGACTGTTCGACAATTCAAAAGCTGATTACTGCTGTTATTAAGGTCTTGTACCATTATGAAGAAATCGCAGTAATGTGTTCAACTTTGATCAAATCTATGGCAAATTGAGTGTAAATGCTTATAAAAGCGAGGAGGTGATACCTCTATTACAAATATCAACTGTCATTCATGCGACATGTTTTTTAAATAAACTTCAATTTAGAAAATATTTGTTTCATTCCACAACTGTCCAAACTTATTCGCACAGCACTGTACCATAAATGCATTCATAAATTTTATACAATGTTAACAGAGTAAAACGGTAAAGAATAAAATAAGTTACCACAGTCGTTCTAAAACTGATCCAATATTGGTGAAGTAGAGTCCCTTACTAACATCGTAGCACAGACGTAAATTTATTCGTTCTTCGCATTGGAAGCTGCATTACAAGACGAGGCTCATGCGAGCTGCTGCAAGATGCAATATATCGTTCAAATATGCCAAGTATGGTGACAAAAAATTTTCAGTAGATTCTGGTAGGCTGACAATTTTGTATGGATTCTCAAGGTCCGCCATGCAGACCATCAATGCAGAAGGTACATCATCAATTAAAAAATCATGAAAAATTTCCCGAAATTAATGCAAGCAGCATTATTGCCCCGATTATATGATATTCAAAACGAAAATAAGCTAGTCTTGTCCGCTAAACAAGTAAACTCGTCTGCTGAGTAACATTGACAACTCATGTGAAAACAAAATTTGAGAAGTGACCTTCCAGAGAAAGGTTCTGCGCGGCACGTAGGAGCGCACTGCGGTCTTGGTTGAGCGTGCGGGCGATGAGGAGCCTGATGTTCTCCTCCTTGTCCCTGGCGACAGCGAGCAGGTCTTCGCAGAGCTGCTCCTCCTGCTGGCGGGCATAGGCGAGACGGCGCGGCGCGATCTGCAGCTGGCGCGAGAACTCGAAGGCAAACACCACAAAACTGGACAGGCAGCGGCCTTGGATCTGAAATGCAGTCAAAACAATTGAACAAAAGAGGCATCTCATCAAGAGAGTGTGAGTGCTGCTGGTCTCGTTAACGTGGAAGTTTATGAAACAAGACAAAAGTTGAAGATAGTATGCTAAAACAAAAACAGACCGCATTGGATAAAAAAATTTGTCCTTAACACAACAAAGAATAAAGCTAGTTGATTTCGACGCAAGGTGAGCGGCCTACCTAACCATTTCAGAACAGCACTTTCCCCCCTCCCCCTCCTCTGCCCCTATGAGTGATAATTTTCATAGATACAATAGTTGCATCATCCTGAGGGGTCTCAGAAATTGATGACGCATAAAATACATAGGATAAAAAAAAGTTGAACCACGATGGCTTTAATCACTTTTAAACACTGCATTAATAAGATTTGATGAGGAAATAGAGAATAAAATCCTTCAGAACAGAAGGTACTTCGAAACTAACACTTTCATAAGAAGAGATTTTAAGATCAGTAACAATTTATAACATATATGAATATAATTCTGCCTTTTCCGTGAGCTTTTAATGAGAGAAATTGACCAAATACGATATTCAAAGTAGGTTCAAGTATTGAACATTAGCCATAGATTGAATGATGATTATTATTATTGTACGCTCATGCAAACCCCTCCTAATGTAACTTTTAGTAAGCAGCACAGATTGAAGTTTACAATAGTTTTATTCTACTGATAAAATTCCACACACAGGTAGAAAAATGCTATCGCATGAAACTGAAAAATTATAAATAATTTTATTAGAGCTCTGATCGTTTTAGTGAATGCTTACTATCGACGGCAATAATCTTACTCTTCTTCAAAAGTTTTGACCCAATAAATGTTTTGCCTTGGCCCACACAACCCCAAAACTGAAAGACTCTAGCTTATTATTATATAAGAAAGTTTTAGCCTCCCTTAACAATGACAAAGATGTTCCAAGAGAGGAAGGAGGAAGGCACTATTTAGTATGGAGTTGAGGGATTGCGTAATCTATGCACAAGGTGCACAGAAACAGTAAGCAAAGAAAGAAGTTCATGAAACAAGAAAATGTTGAAGAAAAAAGTAGTAGGAGCTGAAAAACAGGACAGCAATGAACCAAAAAAAGATGGTCCGTAACAGAATGAAAAATTAGATTAGATTATTAGTTAGTTTAAGCCTCCCTATCCGCAACAAAGGCGATCCAAAGAGAGGAAGGAAGAAGGCACCATTGAGTATGGAGTTTAGGAAACGCGGAATCTTTGCAGAAAGGGCATAGAAACAGTAAGATGAGAAACAAGTTCATGAAAAAAGATCAAAGTTGAAGAAGAAAGTAGTAGGTGCTCAAGAAAAAAGGACAGCAGTGAACCGAAAAAAGATGGTTCTTAACATAACAAAAGCATTTTATTTCAACAAAAAGAAGGTCTACCTAACACTCAGCTCGAGCCCTCACATTGTCCCCCTGGGAGTGCTAATTCCCATAGATACAATATTTGAACAGAACAAAAACCTATTTTATTTCAACAAAAATGGAAGCCTACCTAACCTTTACCTTGGGCCCTCACATAGTCATTCTGGGAGTGCTAATTCCCATAGATACAACAGTTGCATCTCCCTGAGGGGTGTAAACTCTAACTTCTTTGCCTCAAAGTATTCCCTCTGTTTTACATAAAACAGATTTTAATGCGTGACTAACAACAGCACAGGCACAAAAACAATATTATTGCTCAATGCATATACGTCAAGCATTTTACCACATGTCAATGCAGAAGGACTTTATTACGGAAGTTTCAACAAGGACTGAAACGAGCATAAATTAGTCCCATACCTTGCCGAGCAACTCAGATGTGTAGGCGACGTGACTTCGCAAGATCCGTTTGGTCCACAAGTGCAACTTGTCAAAGTCAGCAAAGCTCTCAATGATGCCGCACTCAACGCACAGGTTAGAGCATTCAAACTCAGAAGGATCAGGTACGTGGCTACCATCGTCTGAGTCACTGTAACTGTCCCCCAGGAAACTCGAGTCACTAAGCAACGTTTGCTCCACCGGGAAGTTATATTTCTTGTTGTATGTCTGAACAAACGGGTTTCTTGCGATCTCGGACATGTTTATATCCTCCCACGTTAAGTGACAGTGGGCAACATGCAACCCCGTACTCCCATCCTCACTGAGGAACCCAAGCTCTTCTGACAATACTCGTAAGACTTCGTACGGCATTTTGCACCAGTTCTTAGAACATTCTCTTTTAATGATGGACTTCATAAGACCATCCCTTGATTCTCTCTTATTCATGTCAACAATGGGACCCAAATTGTTTGTCGTATAAGACGAAGTGTAGTCACGTTCTTTCTGCGCTTGTTCGTAAATGTCACTCGTGACCTTCCTAATTTTTTTAGCCTCTTCTCCCGAGAAACCTTCAGAACAGTTGCCAGCAGTGATGCAATTTTTGTCTCGCTTCCACAGACGCGCATCGGAGGATTTAGGTGACAAAACAGGTTTAGAGGTTTTCCTTTCATTATCACGCGCATCGTCCGTAAATTTAACAGTCTTGCTCTTGACTGGTTTAGCCTCACCAGGACTGGTTTCAGTTACAGGTGGGCTATCCATAGCAAACACCATCGGGTGCCCTTCGTTCTGACGACCATCAGGGGTATAAAACTCGTCAGGTGACACAGGTCGTTCCCTTATCCCTACCGCAGTTGGAGCTAGAGAAGGCGGGGCAGTGTCGTAGACTTCCGTTGCATTGAGTGACACTTTTTTAGCTGCCTCCACATTACTCTCAGCAGCTGTGTTTGGCGTCTTTACACCATCAACATCATCATTGGGAAGATTTTCATTTTTAATATAACGATCAGCCTTGGTAATGGTCTTCTTTGAAGAGCTTTTACTAGAAAAATTAGGCTTTGCCTGCGTGAGGCTGGCTACTACATCAGCCTCCTCCTCAGCGTCAGACGGCTCTGCAGATAATGGCCGCAAGATACCCGTGTCAATGAGGAGACAGCGCTGCTGATCAGCAGGCAACTCGTTGAGTGCGTCCAGTATGGGAGGCACCCGCACGAACATCACAGGACACGGCGGTGAGTGGTCTCGAATCTCTTGCAACTCGTCCAGGTTCTGACACAAAATAAACACTGTCTTGAATGTGAACATATAAGGTTTGGTGTAAACAGATTTCTAGGCTTGATAAGAAAACTAAATATTTTCTCAATAATCGTACTACATAGAATGAAGGAAATATGTGGTGATGAAAATGATTTTGTCACAATTATGTGAATAATCTAATACACGCTGCTGCTCGGGACAAAAAATTAAAACATGTTATAATTACCATTCAGGCACAACGAGTATAATATACTCAAGTGCTACACAAGTTCATAGCACTGGTCTATTTTTACAGCAAATTAGTTTATATCATTCCTGAGCTTGGTGTAATTCACATTATTTTCACTAGAGTAATACTTTGAAGTACTTTCAGAAAAAGACAATTTCAGCACACAAATGGAGGGATTTATAAGAGAAAAACGTAACACTGTGAATTGTAGCAAAGTCCCTTGCCCCTCTTAAAGTACGAATCTTTCTTAAAAACGTTTCAAATTTTAGAAGAGTTTATTTCAACGATCTCGACTTTATGTTAAAGTTTCTTCAAGAAAATGCTGGTCACCTTCATACATTACTCTAGTAAAAGAGATAGGTAGTGAAAATATGCACAGATGCTGACCTGGGACGTGAAGTGATCTTTGGTGATTGCATAGAGTATCACAGCATTGACGTGAGGTAACAGCGTCCCCATGAAGCCCATGCAATTCTCGACCGAAGTGCCTGCACTATCTGTACTGCAGTTGGCGCTAGGGTCTCCAGTACAAGGCGGTTGCTCGTTGAATTGTGGAGATATTTTACTCTCAGATTGACTTCTTCTCACGGAACTGCCACTATTTGGCTGGGGTAATGCCGACTGAACATTAGCAGGATTAGGCATGTCTAAATCGGGAAGAGGGCTCGCAGGGTTTGAGTTCACATGAGTGGGAGATCCCACAACACCAGGAGTTTCTGCACCTGGATCACAATTTTGAGTTTTTGGCAACGTGGAGACCAGCTGCCCAGAGGTCTCAGGCGAGACAGAATTTGATAAAAGTTTACAAGAAAAAGGCACACTAGAGGCATTAGGAGTCTGATACATAGAGAAGTCTGCTGGCAAGGATTTAAATGAAGTGAGAGACTCGCGAGAAGCAGAACGTGATGACGGTGCTGATGGTGTAGATCTTCCAACATTAGACTGAAAAAGGGAAGATGTAGGAGTTCCGAAAACTAGAGGTGACTGGGTGTCAATCATATCACTGCATTTGTTCACTGATGCAAGGCTAGTCAGATCCGGTGCTCCAGACTGAGGAGTTGAAGGAATTATTCTTGTCAACGGAATGTCCATAGGTATGCTTCTTTGGGGTGAATCTTTGGCTTGAGTAGGTACACCGTCAATTTCATCTCCACTTGCAATGGGTAACTCATCCGCATTATTTGCAAGGGATGCTCCAAGAGAATGATCAAGATTGCTTGCATTTTTAGGGTCTTTGGAACACTTGTACTTGTTGATGGCGGGAGTAACAATGATTTGGAGCTGTTCCTTCAGTAGGCAATGATTCAAGCCTACATCCAGCAGTGCATCTCGCAAAATAGGGTCCTGCAAAATTTAAACCAATCTTTTAAAGCAATCTTTTTAGACACATTTCAACTTAAAAGTATGAAGTAGCAGGAATAATGATCTGAACAATATCAATAGCTGAACTTAATATAACTTCATATTGCACATTTTCCAAAGACTAACATTAGGAGCCATATGAGAGCCTGTACAGGTAGGGGTGGGGCAACTAATAATACCTAGTACAACTACAGCTTACTTTGGGAAACTTGGTTGAATTTTTGAAAGGATGTCTATTAATATTGTTTGATTAGATTAGATTATTAGTTAGTTTAAGCCTCCCTATCCGCTACAAAGGCAATCCAAAGAGAGGAAGGCACCATTTAGTATGGAGTTTAGGGAATGTGGAATCTACGCAGAAAGGGCATAGAAACAGTAAGATGAGAAAGAAGTTTATGAAACAAGATCAAAGTTCAAGGAGAAAGTAGTAGGTGTTGAAAAAACCAGGACAGCAGTAAACCGAAAAAAGATGGTCCGTAACAGAACAAAAACCAATGTTATTTCAACAAAAAAGGAAGCCTACCTAACCCTCAGCTCGGGCCCTCACATAGTCCCACTGGGAGCGCTAATTCCCATAGATACAATAGTTGTATCCTCCTGAGGGGAATATTGTTTGATTGTTGATTTAATATTGATACTACTACATGTTTTATCAAAATTGTTGTATCTTAAAAAATTTGTTTCTTAAAGCATTAGATTAGACGTTAGTTTAAGCTTCCCTAACTGCTGCAAAACAAAGAGCGTATCAAAGTGAGAAAGGAGGAAGGCACCATTTAGTAAGGAGATTAGGGAATGTGGAATCTATGCAGAAGGAGCATAGAAACAGTAAGTTGGGAATAGAGATGTGACTCAAAAAAAACCGTGCTGTTTTTTTTTAAAAAACATGTTTTTTTTTATAAAAAAAACCATGGCCAAAAAAAACGTGGATATTTTGTTTTTTTTTACATATTTTGTTTGAAAATAACTGAGCAAGAAAAAGATCCACATTACATTATTTGTTTTCATGTCAGATTATAAAATAAAACAGCCTACTTCTTAATTCATGGTTTTCTATGGTTGTATGAAATTTTTCACTTTCTTTTGATTTAATGTTTTATCATTTCATTTATTTTACAATGCATGTGAATCATCTTCAACTCCCCAAATAGTGTGTTGTAATAATACATCTTTACTTATAGTCATTGATAGAGATGCGACCAAAAAAACCATGCTGTTTTTATTAAATGTAATTTTTACAAAAAATCATGACTAAAAAACATGGATATTAATATATTTTATATGACCAAAAAACCCAATGCTGCTTTTTTGAAAAAACATTGTTTTTTACAGAAAAATCATGACTAAAAAACAGATATATTATGTGACCAAAAAAATATGCTTTTTTTAATATGTTTTTGTTACAAAAAAATCATGATGAAAAAACACGGATATTGATATATTTTATTTGACCAATACAATTATGCTGTTTTTTTAAAACATCTTTTTTTACAGAAAAATCATGACTAAGAAAATGTGGATATTAATATATTTTATGTGACCAAAATCCTTGCTTTTTTAGAAAAATGTTTTTTTTTACACAAAAATGGATATTAATGACTTATTGTAAAAGATTTTTTTTTAAAAAGCAGGTTTTTTTTGTTCAGATAAAGTATCTTAATACGCATGTTTTTTAATCATGATTTTTGGTAGAAAATTTTATAAAAATGCATGGTTTTTTGATCACACAAAATGTATTAATATCCATGTTTTTTACAAAGAAATCATGAATAAAAATGGATATCAATGACTTTTTTGTAAAAAATACATGTTAAAAAACATTGATTTTGTGGTCACATTAAATATATTAATATCCATGTTTTTAAAATATGATTTCTTGTAAAAAAAATGGTCAATATGCAGTTTAATGCGTTCACGGAAATTATAAATTCCATTCCAAAGAATCACTAGGTACACATTTGAAAAAGTTTTAGAAGAATGACATTCTGCTTGCTGATGCATTATTTTTGAGTTATTCAAGTTTTGAATTTTAGTTTTCCATAGCAGTTGCGTTGCGCGCTCGAGCTGTTGGAGTATGCTTGGGTACTTTGTAATTTATTATTAGCCAACCCCGCGGAGCCTGAACTCTAGGATGTTTTAGTTAATAACACAATAATGGTTATCACTCAAAAATATCAGCGGGACTGGGGTAGTGAATACTGATTTCAATATGCAGTTGACATCAGTTTCAATATGGTAAAACATTAGCAAAAGCGTAGGAGTGAATACCGTAGATTCAAGTATTCACTTCCCCAGACCCGCTAAAATTTTTGGGTGGTAAAGTTTATTGTGTTGTTAACTAACACATCCTAGAAGTGGGTTCAGGCTCCGCGGGGTTGGCTAATAATAAATTACAAGTACCCAAACGTATTCTAACAGCTCCAGCTTAAGCGCGCAACTGACTGGAACTGCTATGGGACACGAAAATTTCAAAGTTAAATAACTCAAAAAAACGCATCAGCGAGCAGAATGTCATTCGTGTAAAACATTTTTAAATGTGTTCCTTTAGTGATTCTTTGGAATGGAATTTTTAATTTCTGTGGGGACATTACACTGCATATTGACCAAAAAATGTGAAAAAAGCAGCATGGTTTTTTTGGTTACATAAAATATTTTTGTATCCAGGTTTTTTAGTCATCATTTTAAAAAAAAACGGGTTTTAAAAAAACTGCATGTGTTTTTTTAGGTCACATCAAATATATTATTTTTTAGTCATGATTTTTTTATGAAAAAAT
>JACJUY010006430.1:40972-51163 GCA_014220935.1 Platorchestia sp. MABIK | reverse complement strand
GCTACGGGGGTTTGAAGAATGGGGGAGGGGAGGGGGAAGTGGTATTTTATCATGTTTCACATCCCCCTTGGCACGTTCTTCACGGTACAATGTTGGTATGTCATCTTCTATGTCTGTACATTACTGTAAAATGATTTCAGGAGTCTAACCTGAACCAAAAATTGTTTAAAAGTTTTAATTAAATTTGTTCACGTTTCTTTGTTTTGCCTATGCTGAAGCCCTCGGATATTGGGATTTCAAAATGCTTCGTCTTCTACAGTTTTTGAGCTACAGTGAAAATTTTGGTATCATTGGATGCGGAAAGACAAGTGTTTTCCAAAAACTGAAATTGTTTTTCAAAATTAATTTTTGTTCAAAAACTATGACATCATAAATCTGCATTTTTTAAAAAAAAAAGTTTGCTCGCAAATTTTTACATTTTTTTATTTAAAACTGAAAATTTAGGAAAAAGCATTTGAGTTTTTGGAATTTCCACGTCATTTTGCATCCAATAATACCAAAATCATAGCTGTAGCTCAAAAACTGTTGGAGGAGAAGCATTTTGAAAACCCCCCAAAATTCCGTTTTCTATGAATATCTCATTTTCTTTGAAGAAAACGGCATTTTTTCATAAAAGACGAATGATTCCTAATTGCATTTCCTATCAATATACCAAATTTCATTGCTCTAGGTTTAATAATAAGAAATAAGGTCTGTTAAGGGGACGCCCTTGTTAAACTTTTATTACCTTCCAAATTAGCATTAAAAATCTCTTGAGAAGACAGCAAACAGAAACTATTCAGACTTATGCAAGCTGCATGCTACAGACACTCAAAAGACATAGTTGAGGCCATGCTTAGATTTTTATATTTGTGAAATCTTTTTGATATCACATTAGATTATTTTGGCTATTTGTTAATTGACACCAGTTCTAAAAATATAAATGAAAAAGTTAAATCATTAAGTTAAAAATGAGGTATCTCATTTACCAAGTATTTGGTAAATAATTCTGATTTTTTTAAGGGTATTACGATTGATATATACTTTAGTAATGAATTCTCAATAGTTGAGAAGAATCTTGTTTTCTGTGTATTAGTAATGCGATTATGTAGATTCTTTTTTATGTTATTGTTTCAAGTTACAGACTGTATTCATATTAAATAATTAGAACTGCATATGTGTTTTCAGTCAATTATGAGCTGTATAATCTATTTTATATAAAATTGAATGTTTTATATAGTAGCAGGTTATCATTTTATGCAGTGTTTTTCTGACAACATGATTCTTGATTTATTTAATTTCTAAGTATTTATTGCCCAAAAAATATAACGTTACCTTAACTGAGGCATCAGTCTGGTATCAAAATGTTTATATTACCTATGTTGTCCAGTGTATTACAACCTGCTCATCATTTTTCTGAGCAACATTTTAGGTGAGGGAAATTTTACAAATGATGATTTAATTTTTGAACTCAAGCTTTTCACTAATGGCACAGAAGAATGCAGTGCATGTGGTCTTGGAAAGTTTTTGCAATTATTTTTTGGGGAATTTGGATCATGCTTTCATTATGGAAAATGTTGGGTCTTAAAATGAAAGGGCTTGTTATCTTAGCATCTTCTCTTTAGAGAGAAAGCTATAAATGACAATTAATGCATGCTTTTTTCTTACACAATTAGGCTTGATGCATTATTATACAATATGTAAATTAATATTCTAATTAAAATTAGTAGGAAATATTTGTTTGTATTTATGGGTCATAATCACTCACATGTGCTCAATTACACTGAATTGCAACTCTTATCTAGCAAAAGTTTCTTTCTCATTCTTTATTGGTTATTTACTCTGATTTAGACTTTTAAAAGCCAAAGAAAATGCATAAAGATTTAAGTGTTGCAAGTTTAATTTCCGGCCAAGTGCAAGTAATGCCCAAGTAGAACTATAGTCTTGCCATGCAGATTGTGCTGTGTTGATGGGCCATGGCTTGAAACTAAGTTTGCATTTCAGGAGCAGTTTGGAGACAAGCCGAGCGAGCGGCGTCCAGCGCGGTCAGACCTGATTGTGCTCGTGGCTCACAACGACGACCCAACTGATCAGATGTTTGTCTTCTTTCCGGATGAAGCTAAGGTGTCTTTTTCACAGTTATTTTGATTTTTATGAGTGTCTTAGATTCATTCAAATTTCTTTTTTATTAATTAATAAGCTCTTAAGAATGTGATGTTCTCTATGGCATATGTTGGATGTTTTGTGTTATGGTGCCTACGATTATGGAGCTACGATACGCACTTACACGTATCGTAGCTGATGAGCGTAATGGCAACAGCTTATAGCAGTGGAAAATAGATTTATTAAGACGGTGAGGACTTGAATATGTTCAATTGCAATTAACCCTTAGCTGTCAGAGTTTTTCTTCTTGTTAGTTATTTTCCTTAGCATTATTAGACTGGCACTAGGATCAGGTTGTCACAAACATCTGACTAGAGACAAAACTGCCTCTCAGCTGCAAACTTCAAGAAATAAAATAAAACGCATTTTTATTGAGAAAGTAGTATGGCACGTGGGGCAGCTAAGAGTTGAACCATATTCACTCTAATGTTCAAGAACTGTATATGTTGAATTAGACGTTCCAAAAGAAAATAATTATGAGTAGTCACTGAATAATATGTTATGTTAGAATTATCCTGTGTCGCATATGAAGAGCTTCCCTCTATTGTCCTGTTGCCACGAGGTCCTCAATGCATTGCTGGTTGCAGGTGGGTGTGCGCACCATCAAAACCTACTGCACGAGGATGCAGGAGGAGAACATTCAGCGAGCCATCATTGTCGTGCAGGCTGGCATGTCCTTCTCTGCCAAACAGGTGAGTACTGCTTCTTAGCTGATCAGCGGTGTTTCTCAGCATGACAGTGAGACTCCACAGCTGTCTAGTTTTAGGTTTGGAAAAATTGGTTGATTTTGAACAAAATCTTTCACTAATCAAATAAGTTTAAATTAGTCAACGTGTGAACCTGGAACTGCCGTGCATCTTTGCCATCTATCAAGGAGACGAATTATGCCACGTTGATAAAAATCTTGTGACTTAGAAGCTAGGAAATCCATGAAAGCAGATTTGACCTCTTCTTTGGTTGTGAATGTTTTGTTGCTCAAAATGTCGTAGCCTTCTTTTCTTTTCAATGCAATTATACTGTTATTCCTACTTCATCAGTCGTTTCAAGGTTGACCTTCAAATACGGTTTATTTCAGCAGGATATATTAAACACATATCTTAGTACGGCCATACATTTATTGTTTTAACGAAGGGTGAACACACTTATGACAAGAGTTTGATGAAACTAGCAAATATCGAGGATGAATAAATAATGGACAATCCCAAAGAACTTAACTTGGAGTACGCAGTGATTGTGACGAATTAAAGGTCCAGTAATTACGTTAAATCGGATATGTCAATATGAAGTTACACAGAGATTACATAGACTCTCTCTCAGATTGCCGGCTGAGTTTTAAATTAACAAGTCAAAAGGTGGCACTAACAGACCTTTACAAGAGGAAATCTCGTACTATAATGCTCCTACCTAACTGTCAACGTATGCTAAAATATCCGCAGCAACTGCTGTAGCTTCTGTCGATTCGTTGAGGCGGTTGGCAGTTCTCAACTGTCGAAAAAGTGTTGTACACTTTTTCTCTGTCGCCTTCCCTAAGCTGAGCTTGCTTTCTTCGTTGATTTACTACTAACCGATCGGGCGTAAGGTCTACGTTCTGCCGTTCACTCTTTTGGTGGTGGAATTTCACAGTTTGTACCTAGGTACAGTACAAAAAATTATCCAAATGCTTGAAAAATTTTAATCTGTGGGAGAAAGATCAGGAGTATAAGGTGGATGTGGTAAAGTTTCATTTCCTAAGTCTGTGAGCTTCTGTAGAGTCATCCTTACAACATGAGGGCGTGTATTGTCATGGAGCAGAGTTGGATCTTGCCAATTCATCACTGCAGGCCACATTTTCTGTGAGTGTGCAGTTCGTCAGGTAGATTGCAGTCAACCTCGGCCGTGATGCTCTGATTAGCATTCAGAAACTGTAATTGACAACACCAATTGTACACCACCAGACTGTCACGATTATTTTCTGTGAATGAAATTTCGGTTTTGGAAAGTGTTTAGTTGTCTCATCAGGATTAAGCCACTGACGTGATCGTTTCAGAATATCCTAAAAAAATTCACTTTTCGCCACAGGTGACCAAAATGAAATGAAACACTGTTGTTTTGCAAGAAAAAGCATCAAACACAACTTAAAACGCCATGCTCGTTGATGTTCACTGAGTTCGTGCGGGACTCATTTGTTAAGATTGTTGACCCTGCCGATTTGGTTCAGATGGTCTGACACAGTTGAAATGCTGACACCAAGTCGCTGAGAAATTTCCCCTACACATTGTCGTGGGTTTTGCATGAAAATCACTCTCAACTCTTCATTCTGAAGAATGGGTGGCTGACCCCTACCGTCTTCATCTTTGAGGCTCTCATCACCACCACAAATTTTTTTGAACCTTCTCCGTACTGTTCTTTCACTTGTGCCTTTTCCCTGTGCCTTATTGATGCTTGCAGTAGCTTGGGCAGCATTGTGGCTGAGCTTGAACTGATACAAGAAAAGTAAGCGCAAGTCTTCTTTTTTATGTTCAAAATTATGGGCTTCGTCACTTCTGAAATGAGTCGTAGATGAAATAAGAACAAAAATATTCTAGAGCACCTGTAGCTAACTTATTATGTTCATTGTTTACCTAAATTTGGGAAAAATTCAGTAGTTAAACCATCTTTGAAGCAGACTGCTGCCTGAAACGGCCATTATTTTTCAAACAACCTGATACATGCTCTTTTATTTCTGAGGATGTGTTTTCTGTCAGTCACTACAGTCAGTATCTGTTGTTTTAAAGATCAATTGCATTTTTTTCATCAAGGTCATTACCAGTTCACTTCTGAAAAAGTTGCGGTAATGTACAGCACAATGTGTGCTACCTTGTGACTTTACTTCATTAATCAGCTAAAATCGCACTGTGGCTGCTTCTTTGCAGCAGCTTTGGTTGTATTGGACCCTGACGAAAAATCCTCTGCAACTCTGCCATCTAGTTGAACGAGTATTGTTACCTCGATGTTGCTGTAATGGCAATCGATTGTTTATTGTTCAATCGTTTCTCTTTTCATACTTGAAATGAATTTATTCTATTCAATACTCCTGAGTGATACTAAAACCGGCAGTTATTGGCGATTACTTAGTGCTTCTCTAAGTTTCATGTCATTTCTCACTCATTGCAAAATTCAGAAATGTGGCACATTTTGCAAGGTACTTATCTCATGTCATGAAAACTGATTGGAATGTCTATAATCCTGAAATATCTCATGTGGGCTGTTTTTTCTTGCTCTTTTTTCTTGCTCTTTTTTCTTGCTCTTTTTTCTTGCTCTTTTTTCTTGCCTGGTGTACTGGGGAAGAAAAATTTCCATTCCTTAATATAGAGGTGAAGTTCATGTTTGGGTATTGTTTTTGTGACTCATCAAACTATAATAGGCTCAAAAGCTACTCAAATGTAAGAGGAAGTTACTCAAAGATAAGAGGCGATTTGCCTGACATTTTTCCTCATGGAAGATATGTAGATAGTTGGAGGGGAGCCGACTGATGGCTGTTTAGTGCACTGGTGCTGATGGCATGCTCAGTGCTGAGGAGATTCCGTACACTCCGACGTTAGAATACAACGCGAACGTTGTTCTTCTCTGACCTGAAGCATGAAACATTCATTAAGATCGAGCATGAGAGGCATGAGTTACTTTCTTTGTTAGTGAATGCAACAACAATGCGCTGTGCTCATTGCTTGAAGATGAGAGACTCATTGCTAAATGAACTTTACATTTTTGGTTCGTTTTACCGATTTTTATATAACTTGAGATTTCTATTGTGATGGAAGAAGAAAATGACAGGAGTGTTCTCATCAGCCTTTTGACGTTACGTGTAACGCGGTGTTACCAGGAGGCCTCCTAAGGTTCTCATCACGCACTGTCGGATGTGGTTTTTGTTGTATTCTGTGAGAATATTGGTTTGCATGATTAATTTATGTGTTTCTTTTTGTTTGTGTCAGCCTAGGTTCTTTCTGTGCTATGAACTATTATTGTACATAAGTAATCTTAAGCCTGGAAGACCTGGCTTGGTTAAGTTCCACCCTCTTGGGAGGTGAGTTGAATGGTTCTTCTTGTTAATTAGCATGTGCATTGCTGGAATTTTCAGTTCATAAGTTGATTTCTGTTTGGTTTGCTTCTTCCCCTCAGGGGGATACAACTATTGTATCTATGTGAATTAGCGCTCCCAGGGGGACAATGTGAGGGCCCGAGCTAAAGGTCAGGTAGGCTTTCTTTTTGTTAAAATAACATAGGTTTTTGTTTTGTTACGAACCAACTTTTTTTCGGTTCACTGCTGTCCTGTTTTTTCAACACCTACTACTTTCTTCTTCAACTTTGATTTAGTTTCATGAACATCTTTCTCATCTTACTGTTTCTATGCCTTTTCTGCATAGATTCCACGTTCCCTCAACTCCACACTAAATGGTGCCTTCTTCCTTCCTCTCTTTGGATCTCATTTATTGAGGATAGGGAGGCTAAAACTAACTAATAATCTTATCTAATCTGGTTTGCTTCTTTTATTCTTTTCCCATTGTGTCTTGAGATGTTCATTTAGATTGATTTTCTTTATTTTGAGTTGAAGAAGTTTTGTTGTGTTTTATGTTCATTGTACTTATATAATTGAATTTTTGATTCATTTGATTTACTTTGCTTTATGAGATTTATTTGCTTCAGATTTCTGTTTCATTTATGTTTGTTTATTCTTTTTGTAAAGCCTGGTCATGGGAGTTGCTTGCGGTTCTTGTACACATAAGTTACATTCATTCTTTTCAGCCGGCAAGTCAACACCTCATGTCCATGCTCCCTACTTTTGGCTCATCTTGTCATACCTGTCTTTACATTCTCTACTATTTGCTGTGCCTCTGGATTAATTATTTCCCATATTTTGGTTCCGAGTAAAGTGTAATAAGCACAAAAGTTTCATTTTACCAGTATTTTAAGACTGACTTTACAAGATTGATGATGTATTATAGGAAATCCTGACCCCGCAACAGCAGTATACATATTTGCTCATACTGAAACATCTAATCCACAACTTTATGCACAAAATCGAGTGCAGCACTCATTGCTGCTTGCCTTTTGAACGCTGACTTGCAACATGCGCAACTAATTCTGTGAGTCGTGTACAGGCTCTTGTTGACATGGCACCCAAGTACATTCTGGAGCAGTTTCTGGAGTCGGAGCTCCTCATCAACATCATGGAACACGAGCTGGTTCCTGAGCACGTCGTCATGACGCCTGAAGAGAAGCAGGAGTTGCTCTCCAGGTCAGTGTTCTGTAGCCTGGTGTGGGCCTGAGACCGCGTGCCTTGCGTGGCAGCTGTTAACCTCTGATTCCGTCTTAGCGTTGTCAACAGTGAATGTCTAAGTTCTTTGTTTTCATTTCAATACTAGACCACTAATAACAAGATGGATCAGGTGGGTCCTATGTTGCATCTGAAGACTGTGCTGCATTGCAGAGACCAAGTCATTTATATGGCCAATGAAATTAAGGTAAAAATGTCGGTCGACAACTGAGCAAGCAAACCTACAAGATAATCAAAGTTGGGCGAGTAGCTAAATTAAAACTGGCTCGGTATTAGTCTTGCGCTCTGGTATTCGTTGCCTGCCCCGCATGTGAGCTTCTTTGACGGCTCTCCTTACGTGAATCATTTCCTGCTATGACCTTTATCTCGAAATATTTGTATTTATATTCAGAGAAGTATGAGTGCTCCATAAAGAATTGAAATAGAATTGACACATCTCTGCGCATAACACAAAGAACCAGTGAAGAAGTGAATGTCGTACTGTAATTGTGTACTTATATTATAGCTTTAACTGGCTTCATTTTTAGTATGACTCAAAGAGAATCGAGTGTATTGCTCCTCTAGGGGGGAAACAACTATTGTATTTATGGGAATTACACTCCCAAGTGAAAAATATAAGGTCCCACGCTGAGTGAGATAGGTTTTCTTTATGTTGAAATAAAATGTTTTCTGGTTTTGTTAGCGAACGTCTTTTCTCGATTCACTACTTTCCTGTTTTTTAGCATCTCTAATTTTCTTCTTCATCTTTTATCTTGTTTCATAGTTTCTTTTTTTAACTTACTGTTACTAATCGCAGGGCATCTTTTGTGGGAACACACTTTTATTTCGCGTTTCCTCAACTCCATCCTAAATAGTACCTTCATACTTCCTTTCTGTGAAACTCCTTTATTGCGGTTAGGGAGGCTTAAACAAACTTATCTAATCTATTCTGATTATAAGTAAAAGTTTTGCTTTTTGTAAAGCCTAACGATGAAAAAAGAGCATGGAATATCGCTTCAATAGGAATCATATTTCTTTAAAAACATTTCAATAATAAAAAAGAACGTTTTGACCAATCCAACGTTTTTTGACCAACGTTTTGGTCATTCTTAACTTTCTGAAAAAATATACAAAAATAAAGAGTTAGGTATAACATAGTCAAAATATATTCATCTGTGGAATTTATGCATAAAATGAGACACAGAGAGAGAGAGAGAGAGAGACAGAGAGAGAGAGAGAAGAGACTACACTAATTGCAGAAGAAAGGCTGATTGTATATTGTTAAAGGTTTGGTTATCTTTTAAACTGAGCAGGGATTTTAGAATGCGAAGGTTTATGGCACCGGATGTAGAAGAAATTACATTAAAATCATCTAGCCGAACTGGGAAGTCACAACTCTCTGTATGAGAGTGAACAGCAAATAGGGAAGACGAAGGGAGTAATTGTTTGGTTCGAAAAGTCCTACCGGCATGCTCAGCCACGCGAATATCCAGGGCTCGAATGGTCGAACCCACGAATTCTGATGCACACCGTGCGCAACTATATTTATAAATGACGGAGAAGAATATGCCCTTTGGTAGTTTGTCCTTGTGATTAAAGTGGAACCCTGTTCTATACATATTAACTAATACTATTTTAAAGTCCACAGGTAAAAATTATTTAGACAGCAACAAGTGAAGATCCTTTTTGAGCTGCTCAGACTGCTTGCCAAAAAACGGAAATGAAAAATTAAATTGTTTCTTACGAGCAGTAGGTAATGGTACGCGGGAATAAAATTATGATTTGAAATATTCTTGACACATGAAGTTACCAGTCCTTGAGGGAAACCATTTTGACTAAACAATTATTTCAAAAATTCGAATTCACTATGAATGACCTGAAATGAAGCGCAGACACTGAAGGCCCTAGAGAGTAATGTTTTGACACTGTTAATTTTAAACATAAATGGGCAGAAACTAAAGAAACTCATTCCTAGTCTAGTTAACGTTTGCTTGTTAAAAACAGAATTTTAAAAACTGCCACTGTTGCGGGTAATTTTACTATTAAAAAATGAGAGAGAGAGTTGTGTTTCTCCATTTCCATAGTAAACTTAATATTGGGGTGTTGAGAGTTCAGATATGCCGAAAATAAATTACAATGCAAGGGACTTTAAAACAGTAAGCAAGAATCGCAAGAATCGTCTATGGATCGTCTGTGAAACACCAGCTTGAAATCTAGAGGAGAAGAGTCAAGCCATCGTTGTTCGTGATAGCACATGAAAATATTAGCTAAAGTGGGCCCTAGTGGCAGACCCATATCCAGTCCAACCAGTTGATAAAATTTGTCACCCAACATAAAAAAAACTTGAATGCATAAGAACAGAGAGCTGGAGAAGGGTTTTGAACAGAGACTTTGTGAAACCTAGTGACTAAATAAAAACTAGCAAACAAATAGTTGAGGCAAATGTGAATTGTTTCCTGTAACGGGATGTTAGTAATCAGGCTCTCAATATCAAAAGAAACCATAAAGGTTTGTTGGCATTATTAAAGGAAGTCACTTCCTCAACAAAAGATTTTGAATTAGGCACAGTATACACGTTACAAGTGAACGGTGATAAAATAGGAACTAAAATTTTAGCAAGGTTGAAGCTGGGGATTTTGTAAGCTACAAAGATAGGGCGGAATGAATAATCAATATTAAAATTAGGTTTATGGATTTTTGGCAATCTGGTAGACAGAGAAAAATATTTGCTCTGTATGCACAACCGAATCTCTAATAATACAAAGTTAAAGGTCATAATG